>BLKR01004935.1:0-93754 GCA_011170035.1 Teleogryllus occipitalis | reverse complement strand
GAGGGCGGGCAAGAGGGCGTGCAAGAGGGCGGGCCAGAGGGCGGGCAAGAGGGCGGGCAAGAGGGCGGGCAAGAGGGCGGGCAAGAGGGCAGGCAGGAGGATGGGCAGTAGGGCGGGCAAGAGGGTGGGCAGGAAGGTGGGCAGAAGGGTAGACAAGAGGACGGATGGGAGGGTGGGCAGGTCGGCGGGAGGGAGGGCGAGCAAGGAGGGGTCCGCCTCGGAGGGATCCGCCACGGAGGGGCCCTTGCGTTCGAGGCCGCGGAGGGCGCGTCTCAGCTATATCCGGTGGCGGCGCTGGCTGCGACGCCGCGCGGTGCGGTGCGAAGCGGTTCCCGGCGCGGGCTATTGATGGCGCTGCTGCTCCCTCTTCCGCTTCGCCTTGGCTGCCTTCCACGGCGCCGCGAGCGAGGGCTGTCCAGCGACAGGTGTTGCCAGCGGGGGATATTGCGGGAGGCGGTTCTCGGAATGGCATTTCAAGTTGCGCGTGACTGGGGATGGAAGGGCTGTGGGAGGGTTTGTGGAAATCGCAGCCGATTCAAATGACCTTTCGTGGCCGCTCTCGTCTTCATAGTCCGCGCTATGCCGCGTGAAGAAATGTGCCTTAATCACGTTCCTAAAAATTGTTGTCGTTATTTTTGTTGTCGCTATTGCAGATGTTTCTACATGAAATGGAGATCCCTCGAAAAATACAAATATATTTGTATGTTATAATACAATATTATATCTTTACATTTCAATTCACTGTGAGAAAGAGCTTGGAAAACCACTCCTTTGTAAACGGTTAACTATCATAAAATACTAAGGAACACAATGTTTCTTAACACAATCATGTTCAGTCTATTTTAGCATATGGTTTCAATTAATAAATATATACTGTACGTATTTGTATAAATGTTATTCCATATACATCCTAGCCCTGATAATTATTATGTGTATTTATTCTCTAACAAAACCCTTGTGTCCCTCCAACGAAAACTAACCTCCATTTTTTCTGGAACCACCACATGGCATACTGCTTTTTAAATCAATATATTTTTGTTATTTTGCAAATCGTTTAACGAAGACGTAATTTTTCTTTTCAAGACTGAATGGGAAGGCTGTTAGCTTTGAGAATAAAATTATGTAATTTACGCGCTGTTAACTTCCGCTATGTCCTGAACGTTATTTTTACGATCCTGAATGTTAGCGGGACATTATAGTCAAGAAGCTCATTTCTCATTTCATGTACAATATTGTTCAAGAGTACCTCATTTAAATATTCTCGTTTTTAAGTCTCAATTCCGTTGAGTAGCAATGCTTATAACCTTCCTCTAAAACAATAAAACTTTAATTGCGGCACGGAGAGCATTGCTCTTCGCCACGGTCGACGGGAATGACCACGATTGGTTCCGATAACTCTCCCTCCTCCTCTCAGCATGACTAAGAAAGCAAAAGAGTAAGTTATGCGCCCGGCGGGGTGCCCCCAAAGCGATGGATGGCCGCGATCTGGGCGACGCGGCGTAATGGCGGTGATACAGCGACGAAACACCTCGTAAAAGAGAAACGGGCAGCGGCCGCTGGAAGGCCGGCGTGTGGCTCGTGTCTCAGCGCCGGGATATCCATTAGCCTCCAAGCACCGGCATGCTAATCGCGGGACGGCCGCCGCGCCGGGTCAAGCGGACGAGCACACGCCGGCATTCGGCTCTGTGCTCTGTGCAGTGCTCACAATCAACAACACTGGTATCTGCGTCGAGTTCGATAGAACTTACTTTACACGTTTCTGGTTTGATCTGTGTCATACGAACGTCATAATCAGACTTCATAATTAATCAGGGAAAAGGGTCATCGGGAGCGTTTTCATTTTTTCAGGGGGAGGAAGAAGCAATTTTTTGATAATATTAGATTTGTTAATTATTTTAATATTGAACTGAAATATTACTCACTTATTATATATATTTTAAAAATCAATTTATGAATATAATTAGTTTACATACTTTCTGACATACCAACTTTATGTTTAGCATTTTTACGTTTTTTATGTCTAGTCTGATTAACCGAGGACTGAATGAAATGTTATGGGATAAACTACTTTTCAATGTTTGTAGGTCAAATTTAGAAATATCCATCATCATAAGAATCAGCAACATTGATATTAATTCTAATTTTTAATTAAATTTTAATTACAATTTACATGTCAGAGTTTAAAATAGTCTCTCGGTAGATAGTCACAATAATAAATAATATAGAGAGAGAATAAATAACAGTAGAATTGATTACACAAAGCAATTGATTTTTATTTCATCTTACCACTTGAAGACACTCCACTAAGTTAGATAGTTTTGTATGGAAATTTGTACTCGTGAAATCTTGTTGGCATTTTCTAAATGTTTTAGTTTGTTAGGGAGCGTGTTTCGCCCTCCTCAATTACAGTTGGGGAGGAGAGACTCGCCGCACTCCTTCCTGATTTAGTAGATCCGGCACTCTGCAGGAAAATAAGATTGGGGACAATTTAAGAGATGTCAGTTTGTGAAGGGACCTTTTCGGGTTCCTCGTGGCCTCTACGAAGCTGGATATGGCGGATTAATTCTTGACAGACCTATGGTGACATACCTTTTCTCAAGACAATTCCGTGAAAATGTATGATAGCAACTTGTGGGGAAGTTCTAAAATATTCCGGAAGATATCGCCTCAGAAGAGAGTAGATTATCACCAATTTCAGGTCTACCCTTTTATTTAGAACTTTTTTTTCGTATCTACTAAAGTATATAATTATTTCAAACAGTTATGAATGACACACCTACTTGATATAAAACACTCCGCAAGTATAACTGTTTTATCAATTTCATGCCGTACGTTTTTACTCCTAGAACAAAAGTTAATTGTTTGAAATGTTCACAGTACAGTTTAGACAATAATTATGCAGCTTAATTCGTTTATCAGTCCCTTCGTGATGTAAAGCATTCGGAGACACAACGGTGCGTCTTACTCATCGGTGCATAATGCACCCGGGGGAGCTGCAACGGTACCAGGCGGCGCGGAACATTCTCTGCAGTCACCTGAGGCGGCGCGGCGCGGCGCAGCGCAGCGGGCGACGGGGACGGCCGTCCTCACCTCAGACGCGCGGGCAGGAATCCGCCCGGTCACCGCGCCCGCGAGCTACACGGCGCTGAGGACTCTGGCGAGCACATGACCCAGTGCGACCCGCCGGGAACGCGAGCGCCCGAGGGTCTCCCGGGCATGGGTCGGTGCAGAGGGAAAAGAAGGGGAATGGGAGGAAGACGAGGACGAGCAGAAGGGAGGTGGAGGAGACGGCGAAGTAAAAAATATCCTTACTTTACGTCTTCTCTTTCGTCGTTTCCTTCTTCGCTTTGATTGATTGATTAGTGATTCCGGGCGCGTCAACTACCGAGGTCCCGGAATCACTAATCCCGTAAGTGCAGTACCCGAAAGGTAGTCCCGTAACTGCAGTGTATGTTTTTATCGGGAGATGGCGGTGATCTTCCCCCACTGGATGACAAGATCTACCGTCGACTAGCAAGGTTTCCCCAACCAGGTATCTCCCACCAGCGTGGCACCGCCCCTGCCGGGACAAGTTCTAATTCCTGGATCGGTCTCCCGGCATGTGTGATAGTGTAGTTCATGTGCGGTAGTGTGTGATAGTGTAGTGATGTGTGTAGTGCATGTTAGTGTAAGTGTGTGGGGGGGTGAGGTTAGGGCAAGGAAGAGGAAGGACAGATCGCGCGCGGTCCGTGGCTCGTTTGTTAGAGTATTGCTCCGGCATTCGCCTGGTGTTGATCCGAGAAACAAGGGAAAACTACCTTTCAGAGCATCCGACCGCAAGAATTCTCCTCCAGACAGCGACTGAACTCGACATAGCTCACAAGCTAGTGTCGAAAATCCTGCCGCCGTCGGGACCCGAGACTAGAATCTACAGGTCAGAGGCTCTGCAGGGACATCAGTTGATGCACTGAGCCACCGCTCCCGGTCCCGGTTCATGCCCTCGGTGGCTTGATGGTTAGCGAGCTCGCTTTCCTCGGCGCAACCCCAGGTTCCTTTTCGCCTTCTCTTTCACTTTCTTCTCCTTCGCCTTCTCATCTTCCTCCTTCTCCACTTTCTTTGTCTTCTCCTTCCCTTCCTTCAGTTTCTTCTCCTCCTCGTCCTTCTCTTCTTCTTAGTATGAAACTGAACCCTCAGCCGAGACTTGCCTGATTTCCCAGGCTAGGAGTACTGTCCACGTCTTTCTTGCGGGTTATGGACTATAAGGGAATGGAGATGAGCCTCAGGCGAGTATCAGAAAGGATAGCACGCTGTCCGTGATGCGTTCTATTACGATACTGTTCCCAGATCCGACGGACGTTGACAGAAGAAAACTTCGGACGTGACAGATCAAAACAGACGACCTCAAGAATTCTCACCTAGGCAGTCGCATCTTCTAACCAGCTACAGTTCGCTGTATCTACTGATTCGAACCAAAGATCTCCCGGTTTACGCAGCTTTAGCAAATACATTTATTAACGCATGCGTCAAAATTAGAAATAGGAAACGAAATAGTTGCAGTAATAATGCCAATGTGCGAGCACTCCTTGAACATTAAATTACTTCTAGCTGTTAATAAATGACAGAAATTAACAATGAAACTTAGTAATGATTGTTTATTTGTTGATTTTATTTATGTTATTTTTTATATATTGAACCCCTTTGAGAGTAATAGAAATGAAGCATTATCTTCATTGTAATAATGTGTCATCATGTTGGTTTTGGTATGTCTCTAAATTCATTTCTTGTCTCTAGAATACCGAGTCACGGACATTATTTATAGCCGGAAGCCGATATCCACCATTGAAATCTTATCTAAAAACAATACAGTAGGCTGTGAGGACGACGTAGATATCAAGAGGGCATTCATATATGAAATGTCATTTAAAAATACTTTTTGTGTCCTTCCACGTGTCGAAGCGAGAATTCATATCGCGTCTTCAATTCCAATCCCGTTCCAGTGTCATGGATATAACTGCGTCAGTACGTGCACTGTTTGAGTTGATTAGCTGTTTGGCGCAAGAATTGCGCGTTCGTCAATCTCTAGTTCTCAGAATTTCAATATTTATCACCCCATTTCCGTCATACGTTTTGTCAATTGAAGTTAGCATCTATCAGGATATTACACCATCTACCAGAATATTACCAAATCATTCCCAATGCAATGCAACCTCTCGAAAATCGATTACTATTTTAATGCTCGTATTGTCCCTTTCAACTGCCTACTTGGTCATGATCAGCCTCGCTTTCTCGCTGCATACCGTCTTCGAGTCGGTACCTCCCCGAGCGCAGTCTCGGATATTTCGCTAGTGGCGGCTCTGCCGTCGCGACCGCCGCGCCACATCCGCGCTGTGCTGCGCCCCTGCCGTTGCTAAGCCCACCGTCATATCATTAGCGTGCGCGTTTCTTTGGGCGGATTTAAAACCGGGGAGCCACCCGCGCGCGCCGCCGCTGATCCGGGCATGCGGGAGCAGTCGATACGCGCGCATTGGGGGCACCACGCCTCCCCGCTTGCCTCCCGCCCCCCGCGCCGCCCCCTGCGCAGCCCCCGCGTCGCCCCCCCAAGCCGCCCCCGCGCCGCCCCCGCGCCGTCCCTCGCTCCGTTTCCGCTCCGTCCCCCGCATCGCCCCGTGCCACCCCGCCTCGCCCCTCCTCCCTTGGCTCGCCCCCCCCCTCGGCTCGACTCCCGCGCCGCCCCCCGCGTCGACCCCCGCGCCCCACCCCCACCCCCGCCCCCTGCGCCGTCCCTCGCTCCGTTTCCGCTCCGTCCCCCGAACCGCCCCGTGCCCCCCCCCGCCCCTCCCCCCTCGGCTCGCCACGCCCCGCCCCCCACACCTCCCGCGCAACCTCGCCGCGCCCCGCCCCCTCGGCAACCCCTGCGTTGCCGTCGCGTCGTCTCCGCCGATTGTGGCTTTGAGGCGGCGCGCCGACTTTGTCTCGTCGGATTAGCCGCGGGACCTCATTTGTCACTCGTCAATTTCCACGGTTTAGTGCTACATTTCAAACGTATGTATGTGTACAAAGCTCGTGTTTGATTTATTCGGGTGATTTAAAATGAGATTCTTATATACGAGAAACAATAAACCCCGACAGTTATCCGCAAGAGGAAAGGTTACATATCCTTGCAACACAATGTTGGAACAGACAATTGGCTTTAGTAGTGTACTCACTGGGAACAAAGTAGTGTTATTCTCTTAAATATCTCAATTGAATTTCAGTCTGTAATATGTGTTTATAGATGCAACCCTATTTCTACACATATGCTGGTTGGACAAATACATTGCCATTTTTATTGAAAATGGAATTGCAAATCCCGTATTCTAGTCAAGAGATATTTTGTGAGAAAAGTACTTGTTATATTTCTTGACAACTTGAAATTACATTTAGTCCCAAAGAACAATTTAGCGGAATCAAAAATAACCTAGATCTGGTTCAAAATTTCTAATCTATGACATTTCGTACTTTTTAAATGCTCCTGTGAAAAATGTTTCAAATCACTGAAACATATTTTGGTGGCGTGAATTCATGCAGATAAGCTTGGAATAGCTACAGTTGTTTCTTGATAACTAGAAGGAAATGGAATGGGAGGGCAAACATTTAGAGATTGTGTCTTGCCAGTTGGGTTAGGGAAAGCTCGAAAATCCCGATCCGAAAAACCGGCCTCAACAATTCTTCTCGAGACATCAGCTTCATTCGACCCAGCCAATTAGCTACATCGAAGGCCAACTGGCTCTGGTTCCTAGGACCACCCGGCCTACGACGGTATCAAGGAGAGAGATTCCAGGCGTCTCCACTCCAAATGGCGACCGTTTCGCCTGTGCGCTGACTTATACACTAAGCGATCAGATGCCGCAGAATTCCTCTGATGCCACTGGAAGAGTTAGAAGTTTGATGAAAGTTTGCCAGATGTACGGATGCGAGTAGACATGAATGGATAGGAGCAGGGAGCACATACGAGACCAGATGATCCTGTATGGAGTGTGCTTTAGGGAGACTGAATAATTTCAGGCAAATAGGAAGGAAGGGAGTAGCAAGTGTTATTACAAAGACGAGCAAGTGGAGGCGAGCGCAGGAGAGCGTGGAGTGTTTTCGAATTTTGGGAGAATGTGCAATTCACGAATACAGACTAGCAGGAGCAAGTGAGTAGAAAGGTCACATTTGTTGATAAGGCACTAACGGAGACAAAGGGAACTAGAACATACAAGCATTGACGAGTTAGGGTGAATGCTGGCTGGCAGAGACGAGAGCAAATCAGTACGGTAGAACGCACGTGGACATGAGACTTTCTTCAAGCATTGCCGGAGGCCTTAGATGAACGGGATAGCGTGAGAGCGCGGGCGAGCACCAACGAGCAAAAACAACTGCACGTGAGTGCAAGCGAACATAGACGAACACAAGCAAACGCTAAAGAGCGCAGATAAGCACAAGCGATTACATGTGCGGGCGAGCTGAAGCAAACGCAGGAGAGATCGCAGTACGCAGATCGGATCTAGTCCAAGTGATCGCAGGCGTGGGCGATCGAGTGCGAGCGAGTGCAAGCGAGCTAGTTACGGTCGAGTCCGGACGAGTGCGGACGGGTCCGAGTGAGTACGAACGAGTATGAACGAGTATGAACGAGTACGAACGAGTACGGGCGAGTACGGGCGAGTACGGGCGAGTACGGGCGAGTACGGGCGAGTACGGGCGAGTACGGGCGAGTACGGGCGAGTACGGGCGAGTACGGGCGAGTACGGGCGAGTTCAAACGAGAATAAGCGAACGCAGGCGAGCGCCGTCTGATGCGGGCGAGTCGCGCGGACGGCTGGGTCGGATCGTGGGCGTGGGCGGGAACTGGGACGAGCGATCTGCAGCGGCCCGCATCGCGTACCGTGAGGCGAGGTTTACCACTCGTTATTTCTTTCGAGCGGCGAACGACCTTTCAGCCGCGGGATCCGGATTCGCGCCCATGCATGGAATATCCGCGCGCCGCACACGAAACGCCAGTAACGTTCGGTAATTGCGTTGTAACGATATCGTTTATGACGTTTCCTTGCCCGCTCTCTGGAGATGGGATCTTTCTCCAGATGGGTGCGCGCTGTTTCAAACTGAGCAGATGCCTTAACGCCAGCTTCCCGGCGCCTCTCACAAGTGAGTGCACAATACACAGGCGTTGCCTCTGCTGCGGTTTAGGCAAGAGCAGTGGAGGTCTGCTGCCTCATGTTGCTGCGTACTGGTCTGCTGCCTACGTGGAGGGACATGTGCGCCTACACCCATACCCACACAAATGTTAAATACTGAGTTTTTATACATTCCTTCTATTATAATTAACGTATCATATTGCTTTTTTTAAAACAAATCTTTGAACTATTCTCGAAAAGTAATATTTTGTCAATTTTTAAACGCCGTTCTTCTTTTTGTAGAATACTTAATACTCTGAAAATCTTTAAAAATATTGTAAACATTGTGTTTTCTGATATTGCCCTCAACATTTGTCATTTCATGTTATGCCATTTATCAGGTATGTGGAATTTGAAAACTTTGATTTATTATATTATATATATACTATGATGTTAATTTATTTTATATATCACTCATTTACACTAATGATCAAATTAGGTTTTTGTGAAATTACAAGCACTCTTCAATTCTCCAATCCTCTTTTCTACGCGCTCCACACCCATTTACCTTCAGCTCAAATTTTCTCTCGTGATAGTCTATCCTAGATAGATACATGATATATCACAGCAGGCAAATGCCTTTACGCCAACCACCCATCACAGATGGCGACTTTCTTACTTTCCCGTTTCAATGCGTTCGTTCGCAGCTCGTTGGGAGCTGTGATGTTTCTGCATAGAGAATCCTCTCACAAGCATATCGTTCACACACACGTGATGGAACGGAGATAATCGGATTAACTACAATCTTTTGACAAAGGATGCTCTTTGTGATACGTTGCTAGCCACGAGAACCGCGAGTAGCGCAGAGAGATAAAGAGGTGGGCGGCAACGATCCTGCGGCGTGTTGAAAGGTCTAGCGTTCAATTTCCGGAGTGGACTGGTTTGCGTCATTTCCTGCTTCCTTTGTCCGTGGTTTGTCAAAAGATAATGATATTTATGCTTTATTAGGTGGCTACGACTTCGGCTTACCCGGGTTTAATTTTGAAATAAGAATCGTTTTAAAATATTCAAAATTCGCACTCGCCTATAATAATTTGTGTTGTGTTGTCTCCCTCCACATAAGAACTGTACCCACACTTTAATAAATAATTGGAACATATAAATGTGATGATCATTGACCTCTCGGGAGTAACAAGCATTTTGTGTAGTCGATGAAATAAGATAAAACTCGAAACGTCACGTGTACGTCGAATCTTTCACAGCTGACATCGATCCATTCACGTTAACCTAACATGACTCACACGCTCGCGGCGAGGTTTCCGTGCCACGCGGCCACGTAGCGTGGCCCAGACCGCACGCAAGAGCAAGCGGAAATCCACGGCGCTGCGCGAGTAGTCGGCGCCGCCAGCAGGGGCTAATCCGCAGCCCCCCCCATCCCCCCCCCCCGCGCACGCGGCCACAAAGAGTCACGCGTCGCCGCGAAGACTCCCCTCGGCCTTCCGCCGCGCCACGATAAGAACTTCCCAGACGCCCCGCGAGGGGCGCGTAAATCGAGGGCGCGGCGGCGGGGGCGACGGAGACGGCAGGAGCGGCGGGGTAGGGGAGAAGCGTGGGTTGCGAGAATGGGGGCGTGGCGATGGTGACTTGGGCGGCGTGGGTGGAGGGTGCGGCGAGTTCGGCGTGGGCGTCGAAGGGGGTGGGGGCAGTGAGGTCGAATAGAAAGGCGGGGGAAGGCGAGGTGGCGGAGCAGTGATAATGATGAGGGCGGCCGGAGTTGGCGGATATGGCATGAGAGGCGTGGGTGGCGGGGCCTGGAGATGCAGAGGAGACCGCAAGGGTGGGGAGGTAGGTGTGGGTTGCAAGAACAGGGGGCGCGGCGATGGTGACTTGGGCGGCATGGATGGAGGGGGTGGCGAGTTCCGTCTGGGCGTCGAGCGGGATGGAGCATTGAGGTCGAACAGAACAGAGGGGGATGGCGAGGCGGTAGGGCAGTGATAATGACGGGGGCGGCCGGAGTTGGCGGATGTGGCAAGAGGGACGGGGAGCAGCGAGGCCTGGGGAAGCGAAGGGGGCCGTACGTGTGGCGAAGGCGGTGTGGGCTGTAAGGACGGGGGGGGGAGGGGTCCGGCGATGGTGTCCTGGGCGGCGTGGATGGACAGGGTGGAGAGATCAGTGTGGACGGTGAAGAGTGGGACAAGAATAGTGAGGGGGCATCCAGATCGACGGGAAGAGGGGCGGGGGTGGTGAGGCTTGGAGAAGCAGCGAGGCTCCAGGAGTGGCGAAGGCGGGTCGGTGAACGAGGTCGGGGAGAGCGAGGTGGTGACTTGGGTGGATGGTGACTTGGATGGATGGTGACTTGGGTGGATGGTGACTTGGGTGGATGGTGACTCGGATAGAGAGTGTGGCAAGAACGGCGTGGGCGGTTAAGGATGGTGTCAGTGATGGGGCTCCCGGAGTTGATGGAAATGGCAAGTGTGGTGGGGGTGGCGGAGCCTGAAGATATGGCGGGGGGTGCACGACTGGCTAAGGAGACGAGGACAGAGCGAGCGGTGATGGTGGCTTAAGCAATGTGTGCGACGGGGACGGAGAGAGTGGTGGGGACGGCGGGCGTCGAAGGGGGAGGGAACGGTGGGGTCGATTGGAAAAGCGGGGTTGGCAAGACGGGGTAGGACACGTTGCCGCCGCTGCTGCGCGTTTCCGATATTAATGTAAGAGGGTGGGAGAAATGCGGTCGACGAAGAGAACGGAAAAAGGGCGATGATACATGAGCAAGCACTGGAAGTAATAAAAACGACGATGAGAGTAAACTATGATCTTGTTGATAATAGATCGCATATGCAGCGACTGAATTAAAAGCAGAATTGAGTTTACTTGTAAAGAAGGGTAAAATCAACATGTCAGGATTGTGCTCAAAGTGATTTGAGAGAAGGGTATGAGAATAGTCTTTTACGAGTTGTATTATGCATAGTGTTATTTTAGTTGTTCTCTTGGGAATCATGTATCACACAGGAAAGAAAAGTCGAAGCAACTTGAAACAGCAAGGATATTGAAGGGTGGCAGTAAATACTATTGGAGAAGATTCCTTCTAATTCTCTAAAACGTTGAAGAAAAAGGTTTAAAAACGAAAAGAAATGGTTAGGGATTCTGGAGAGAGTTCTAGGAGAGTCCAAGCAAGTAACAACCGAAGTGTCGAAACATTCGAAGCAAGTAAACGCAAGTGGAAATCAAGAACGTGAAGGATTAGAATAGCGAGGGGAAGTGAGGAAGCGACGGAGAAGGAGGGTTGGAGGTGGCAAGATGGTGGCCGTAGGGGCAGCGACGGACCCCTGTCTGCTTCCGGCGCCGAGAGGGTGACCGCGCGCTATCTGAGTCGCCCCCGCCACGACGCCCCGCGATAATGAAACCTCTGGAGGAGATAATGCGCGGCTGTCGGGGATGACCGCCCACGGCCGTCCTCCCTTCTTCCGTGCCTTCGTCTCTGACACCGCGACTCTTACTAAATACTACCACCGCCGCCTCTAGTGCAGGCATAAACCATCGGTACTGCAACTGTCGTCACTACCACTGACAATGACAATGACGCGGCTGCTACTTTTATCTACCGTTCCCACTGCCACTCTCAGTACAAGTATTGCTTTTGCCTCGGTCCCCAATGACGTTACTACTACTACTACTGTCAGTTTTATCAGCCACTTCCACCTTTACTACTGTCAATATTGCCTAACCCCCTCCCGTAAATCCGAACCCTGCTTCCGAACATCCCTTCCCCTCACCGCTACATCACCACTACCACAGTGGCTACTGGCACTATCCCACGACCTCAACCCGCACGCACGCGGTGGCCGATTCTCGCGTTCGCCCGCCCGCTCGCCCGCCCGCCCAGCCGCCCGCTTTACCCCGCCGCCTATCGCCCATCGGCGAGCCTGCAGCTGCGCAGCGCAGATAGGGCGGGCGCCGGATGTGGGGGCCCGCACTGATCCGCGGGATTATCCCGCACCGCCACCACCGCCACCACCACCGCCGCCGCCGCCTCCGCAGCACCAGCAGCACATGCGGTGGCGACCGCGGCGAGGGGAACGCGCCGCGCTCAGGGCTGGCTGGCTTCGATGCGCCGCCGCCGCCGCCGCCGCCGCCGCCGCCGCCACCGGCTGCTTTTGTAGCGCCCTGCTCCGTCATCAATGAGAGACGAGATAGTCATCAATTCATTCCCTCTGTTTTATCCAGATTCCGAATGCCCTGTATTCGTTGGGGCAATCAGGATTTTTCTATGGGGGATGCAGGAGTCGTGATCAGCCGACTTCGTGTTGGCTTATAAAGAATTTTTCAGTTAAGCTGATATTATATTTTTGTTTGTTAATTTGTAGTTGTTTGTACAGTATTCAATTTAAATTTTGGATGACTTTTTATGGACTGGATGACTTACTATCGAAAATGACAAAAATCTACAGTATTTCTAAATATGTACAAACGGCATCAAGGAAGAGGGTAAAAGAAGTTAATATTTCCTCTAAAAAATGTCCAGGAAACATATCTGAGTCCCATTGATTTGTCAGTGCACTGGTTTTTGAGGAAAATATTAAATTGAAATGTACAAGTGACACTCAAAGTTAATGATGGAATTGGTGTAAGGTTTCATTTAAACTGGCAATGCGTTATTATATTTAAAATGAACCATATAATAAGAAAATGAAAGTGGTTTCACGTCTGAAATGTTGTCTTTCTCATTAATGACAACAAATCCGAGGAAAATTAAATATTTTTGTCGATTTAATTCACGCTAAGTGCCAGCTCATAGTTATTATAAATTTCAGTTTTTACACGACCAATAATACAAACAGCGGTTTTCTTTCACTTTTTTCTATATTCTATCCCAAAAAAACTTTCTTTAAAATATAAATTCTTTTGCGAGACTTTCAACTGCAGAATACAGTTGCAAATATTACTTCAACTCCCAAGGTTCTGGTATTTGAAAATAAATTTTCTGTACCCAGAACGCAATATTTCTTCAATTCGCAAGCATTTCTCACCAATATTAGTACTCAACTGAATATCAGTTTGCGTTAGTGTCGATGTTGACTCCTCAAAAGGCTTTTGCAACATTTACTTAAAAATTCAATATATTTTTACCCGAATACTAAAAATGTGACATTTGTATTTTCTAATATCTGATCATTCTTTCAGTTACTGCCAGTAATACTCGCATAGCAACGTCTTTAAAGAACGCAGTTAAGACGGCCTCTGATCCTCATGTTATCGTTATCTTCTTCGTGATTACTGACTTTTCAGCACAGATTCATATCATTGTCGTTATTGAAGATGTGCTGAACCAGATTTATCTATCTTCCACTGATTACTGCTATTTTTCTGTGTTTGTGACAACGTTATTTGCTTTGAGAGTTAATACAAACTTGTATTATCGCTTTGTTCTAACCTTGCATAATCACTGAAAGCAAAGTCAAACTTCTGATTATCATATTGATTTATCATTGAAACCATTGTGGAAGTTATATCTCTTTTTTTAATGAATTGATTTTGCAATCTCATTAATCTGTATCAGGTATAAGTTATACAGATTTGAAAATATGTTGGAAAAATATTAAATAAATATCAACATTCTTGTTCCCAAGTCTTGATTTTATATAAAAATTTAAATAAAGTTTTGTGAATTATTCAATTTTTTATTTGACATATCTTTTTATTTCTTAGATTGAACAAAATTCTAATAGGATATATTTATTACTTTTTATTTTGGCTTTATTTGTTCAGAGATATTATAACCATTTACGGTCATATTATAGAAGTGTTAGGAAATTGTATTTCAGAGTATCTCCATCTATAATTCAGTGTACAAATCGTAAACAATTTTATGATATAACAATTTTATTATTTCTTATGATATGACAACGGAGTAAAAAGAGAAACTTATAAGGTATCACTACAATGAAGTTCATTAAAATGACACTAATTCGTAATTAACCCTGATGTGAAAACAATTCTCCAACAGCATTTCAGGGGTCATTTTACTTAATTTTAAGTTCATAAACATGTGTTCGAATTGAAGTCTTGAAAAACCTTTTATTGACAACCGCGATTATCACTTCTGTTTTTAATCACTCTAAAAAATGTGCTAACTTAATTTACATTGGTGAATATGGGAACTTTCTCCCGTTTATAGCTCAATATATTAATGGGTTGTCGTGTAACCTTCACATGGCTACTCTTAACAAAACGAAGCGTTGTGAGCATATTAGGAGTAGTTTTAGTTTGAAAATGGTATTTTCTTTTATATTATTCGGTCCGAACTAAATTACAATCGATGTTTTATTCATAGTTGTACTCCTTGTTAAGTTTTTGTTTTATAGATTTGTTATATCGAACATTTTACGCATGCTCGGTATTATTGTATTAATAGAACAAATTTCATTGTTTCCTTACAGAAATATTACACCACACTACAATGAAATAACTAATTTTATAACGAAATTTCTCGATTATTGAAAGAATCATTTTTCATTATTCCGATTTCTAACTGTTTCAAACTGTTCCACTGTTTCACTGTCCCAACAAAAGACGTACAACCAAAAACTTTACGTCATTTGCAATAAAAGGCTGAGAAATGAAAGTCTTACTGGTAATATTGAAACTTAATGCCAAAATTCTCGTTATTTCGAATTATAATCTCTCGCGTTTGATCTATGAACTATAAGCTATTTGTGATGTCATATCACCTTTGTTACAGAATTCATGTTATTCCTCTCCAGACGTGTACTTTGTGCATCAGGGATAGCATATCGAGTCACCCTCGTTGCACTTCATCCCCCGATAATTCGTTGCTTTGACGTGACGAATGTTATGTGCAGGTCGCTTTTCTACACACTGATTAGATGGGTGCACCCTCGGCTCGTGCCATTATTAATCTTCCCTGTGACAGTTCACTGTATTAGAATTTGAATTAATTCAATGGTAATGTTTTGGATATTTTAAGTAATTGGAAATGAAGAATAATTCCTTTTCATGTAAACCTTAGAGCATTTGAAATAATACTTGGATACATTTCACGAAAGACTTGCATTATGTATAACATTTTTTATCTATACAGTTCCATACACCTGTATTATTCCATTTTTTCCACACAGTATTGCCGAGAGAATGTGGGTATTTTCTTTTAATAGCTTTGGTAAAATATTTTCCTTTTCAGTTTGAACGTTACGAACGCGTTTTCACTCCAAAAGTAATATTTATTTTATATTCACTTTTGTCATCTGCTTCACACGGCACAATAACGGCTTTCTTCCTTTTATATAATTTAGCTCAAAATCAGCGCTCAAATTTTGTTTTCCCTCAAAACCTCGCTTGGCAACTTAAAACAATCTGATAGAAATGATGAACGAAAATGATTCGTGAAAGCGTCGCCGATATAATATAAGGTTGTTTTTCCCTACCCCGGAGCGCGCTCCCGCTGAAAGCGTGCCGTAAATATGTAAAGTAAGATCAGCGGCGCCTCTATTAGAAATGTATGGCACCGCGCGCCGGCTCGCCGCGCCGCTCCGCGCCGAGCCGCGCCGTCCTGGCCGCTCCGTGCTCTCGCCGGCCCGCCCCGCCCTTCCTCCCAGCCCACGCCGCGCTCGTCCGTGCCCCCGCCCCTCCCCTCCCCCGCCACGCCCGTCCCTGTCCCAGCCCCGCTCCTCCGCCTTGCCCGCCCCGCTCTCGTCCGTATCCCCGCCCCCTCCAAGTTCGTCCGTGCCCCCGTCCCGCCCCTCCGCCTCGCTCGCCCCGCTCTCGTCCGTGCCCCCGCCCCGCTCCTCCGCCTCGCTCGCCCCGCTCTCGTCCGTGTCCCCGCCCCCTCCAAGCTCGTCCGTGCCCCCGCCCCGCTCGCCCAGCTCTCGCCCATGTCCCCGCCCCCGCCGCGCTCGTCCTTGCCCCTGCCCCGCCCCCACCGACGCTCTTGCCCCGTCGCCCCGCTCGGCTCTCCTCCCGCCGCCGCGCTCCCCGCCCCGCGCAGCCGCACCGCTCCGCAGCCGCGCACTGGGGTGAAGATGAACAAGCAAATGTAAGGGGGTAAGGGATTGGGGCGCGTCGGTTGATAAAGCGCCACTGTCTGCCGCGATTCGCACAACTGATCGATATTTCAAAAATCTGTATGATTAGCAAGCATTAACGGGAATTTGTTTGTAAAGCATTGCGCGAAACTCTGTGCTCCCTTTTTTCCGTCGCGCGTGTGATGTGGGAGTAGGCTGGATTAATTCTCCTACAGTAATTCCCAAACACGGAGAACTGATTGGTGCATTGAGAGAGCTCAGCGCCGAGCATTATAGCAAGCCTAGTCGATAGTTTCTATGCTTCGCCGGCCGATTTAGCCCCACATCAATGATATTAAATAATTTACCGGAGCTTAAAAACGTCGGGGAGAGTTCTCGTACGTGGTTCCCCGTTTTTCCTCTTATGACAAAAATTAAAGAAAAAATCCAGATGATCTCTTGCAATGCCCGGCAACTTTAAACGGATTGAGTCCAACTCATCCACGCACGCCGGCCATCCATATGGCTACCGCAGGCATCAAACATTAACCACGTGAAAACAGATGAGGCACGCGGTGCGCTGACGAACGACTTTCTTTTGACGCAGGCCGCCCGCTCCCGGCTCGGCACCCGCTCGCGTCCCCGCGCTAGCATGTGCGCCCGCCCCGCCCCGCCCTGTCCGGCCCCGCCCCGCCCCCCCTGCCGCGTCCCCGCTGCCGCGCCACCGCGCTCCCGGAGCGCGCGCGGCGGCGGAGGTAATAAGCTGATTGGGCGTCGACTGAAGAGCCGCACGGGGATAAGCGCATTCCCGAATATGGGATCACGCTAATCCTGTTGCCCGTTTCTTTAATTCGGTTATGCGATCATCCCTTTGACGCACCGCCCAAGTGACTATAATTACCGGCCTTACAGACTCCAGCGCCGCGCCGCGCCGCGCCGAGCGTCCTCTGTGCGCGGTGCGACGCGGCGCGACGCACGACGCGAGGGGCGGGGCGGGATTGGAGCGGCATGGAACACGGATAGTAGCGGGCGGAATAAAGAGAGGCGGCGTTGAGAATGAGAGAATTGTGCGAAGAGCATTCAGTTCAATGGGATGGTTTGGGGGCGGCAGACGCACATGGGATGGGAGAAGGGTGCTGTGTCACATCGAGATAAAGCAGCAGGCAGCACATGCAAAGGTATCCAGATAATGGAAAGCAGAGAGAAGAGGAAATATACAATGGAAAATAGAACACAAGGAAAGAGGTGTAGCGAAGTACGTAAAAAAATACAAAAGATTGATATAGTGCCTTTTAACGATTTGGGGCAAGTAAAATAAAGGGAGATAATATTTAACTACATCGATTTAACACGGCATTTGGAAAATAAAAGCGTAAGAAATGAGATGAAGATTAAGTCCAGAAACGGATTAATAACATTGTTTCACTAAGTACATGGACAGGAAAAAAATAACATAAAAGTGAAACATAGAAAAACGTCAGTCGCGTCGCATTTAGAAGCATGTGAATAGGTTGCCACCATTAGCCAATATCAGCAATAAAAGCTTGTCCTTGATGTGCAGATTTTTTTGGAATTAAATTTCCACACACAGATTGCAATGAAAGCGAATTATATTTAAACATGAATTTTATTAAGTACACATTTTCTGAAAATCATCTTCGTTCATTGGTTTATACACCTAGTTGTTGAATTTCTGTACCTTATAATGCAGACACTCAAAAATTGCACAAATAACAAGTTGTGAAATTAATGAAGTAAAAAATGTGCCAATGGGATACAGGCAATTGATGTGAAAATTATAGACATTTAGACAGAGAACAAATTACGACCTAGAATGTTCAGTGGTTCTATTGAGTCTGCGGCCGGGCGGCCGGTCGCCTCCGAGAGCCTCATTCAAGGATCCCATTGAGGGCCGGCCTTTCTTAACCTCAACTGCACTCGCTCCCTTTGTTGTCTGGCGCCAGTCATCGTTTCGCAGGTGCCCGAAATTACGGAAACGCTTTCAAACCGCGGCGGGCCGCTTGGCGACGACGCGGCCCTTCAAAGAAGCACCGCAGAAACTTCGAGAAAATTGCGACTCGGGACCACTTCGACGCCGGCCTATTCCTGCCCCGACATCCGGCACTTTCCGGCCCGAGAACAAAGCAAAAACACGGTCTGAGATTTAAGAGGCAAACGGGGCTGATCCGATGAAGGTGGAAGGTGTGAATGACGAATCTCAGGACACTGGTGGCTTGACATTTGGTAGGGCAATATCAGTTCGGATCCCCTATAAATATTTTGAAATAATTTTTACTTGTTAGCTTGAAATTATAAAAGGACGAGAACGAGTATATTCATAAAGTGTTGAATGTGATATAGTAATTCTTTGGAATGAATTGTGACATTTAGAAGAACTACGAAAATGTTGGCTTGTAGAGGGAAGGGCCCCATGCTCCCCCTTGGCCCACCACTAGCAATGGCGTTGGTGGTAGTAAAAAGAAGGGGGGGGTAACATCCTTAAGATGAGAATTGAATTGTTTTAGAGGCAGGATGTGATACACAATGATAAGAAAGTGATCGTGAAACCAATTTGGAATAGTGGGGTAAAAGGGGCACAATTTGTAATGAAATAGCACTTTTTGTAATTGTATGTTTTGCGTTGAAAGATATATATTTATAAACGATCAATGATAAATGTGAAGAATAATAGGAGATGCATGGCCTCTGGCATGCTTTGTGGTAGCGAGACAACTACTGCAGAAGTGGACGACACAGACAACGGAAATGCAGGCAGCAGTCGCCGTATTGTTGGTGGCGGTCTGGGTGACTGAACGGTTGCAGAGGAGCAGCAGAGAAGACCAAGAAAGCGGTGAAAGGTCTTCTTGGAGGATTTTTAATCAGTGTGATTGGCGGTTGGGTTCTGGTGGCCCCCTTGTAGGGTTCCGACCCGCGAGGTAATTGCCTGAAAACCCTCATTCGCCAAGCGTAAACACCCGTCCCGTGTCTCCAGAGAGCAGCGTCCCCAACCTGACTGACCCTACAACGTCTGCCTCTCCAAGCTTCACATATTTCGAATTGCATCCCTCAATTACACTGCATTCTCAGGATCTGGTGTCTTTTCTACATTATTTTCCACAATTAAATGTTTTAAAAAATTTCTAACAGATTTCTCGGTAATATTTTTATATACTTGACAAAACATAACCTATCTAAAGATAACATAAGGTTATGTTCTATAATGTTCTAATTATAAATAATAACCTAATCTATAAATGATAAATCGGAGAAGCTTTCGTGTATAAAACGAAAACATACTATTTTTTGGCAGATTACTCTCGAATGTATTTTATACGCTTGTACACAAATGTTACTCCGGAGGACGTTTTATTGCACAGGGATCTTGCATTGAAGTCGCCGGACGCAAGAGGCGGATCGGAGCGGAACCACGGTGACACGGGAGAGGGGGAGGCAGCTACGATGAAGGGGGAGAGTGTCGGGATTGAAGGAAGCGGAGATGACAGGCGAGGCAAGAAATTGGAGGAGCCAGTCGTGGGAACATTTAGAGCAGAGGGAGCGACAGATAGGGGAAGATGGGGAACAAAACTGAACTGAGAGCAAGACGGAGACAGATATGGGAGTTAGACAGGAAGCCAGGAGACGCGTCGGAGACTGTGGGGAGAATGAACGATTGCGGGGAGATACAGAGGTGGCGGGGGGAGATAGAGCGGAGGCGGGGAGTCAGGGATGCAGCGGGGGAAGATAGAGCGGTGACGGCAACGCGAAGATTCAGAATGGAGGGAGACATGGTGGCGGCGGGGGGGGGTAGAGAGATGGGAGGGGGGGGCAGATAGAGCGTTGGTAGCAGGAAGACAGGGCAGCGGCGGGGATTCAGGACGATGGCTGGGAGACAAGCGGCGGGAGGGGAGGAAGAGAGAGAGACAGAGAGAGACAGAGACAGAGAGACAGAGACAGAGAGACAGAGAGACAGAGGCAGAGAGACAGAGAGACAGAGGGACAGAGAGACAGAGGGACAGAGACAGAGAGACAGAGAGACAGAGACAGAGAGACAGAGACAGAGAGACAGAGACAGAGAGACAGAGACAGAGGCAGAGGGACAGAGACAGACAGACAGAGACACAGAGAGAAGCACAGAGACAGAGAGTAACAGAGAGACAGAAACAGACAGAGAGGAACAGAGACAGACAGACAGAGATAGAGAGAGACACAGAGAGAGACAGACACAGACAGAGAGACAGGCACAGAGAGCGAGAGAGACAGGCACAAAGTGTGTGTGTGAGAGAGAGAGAGAGAGAGAGAGAGAGAGAGAGAGAGAGAGGTACAGAGTGAGAGATATACAGAGAGAGACACAGACAGAGAGAGACAGAGAGAGAGACAGAGAGAGAGACAGAGAGAGAGACAGAGAGAGACAGAGAGAGACAGAGAGAGACAGAGAGAGACAGAGAGAGACAAAGAGAGACAGAGAGAGACAGAGAGAGACAGAGAGAGACAGAGAGAGACAGAGAGAGACAGAGAGAGACAGAGAGAGAGACAGAGAGATATACAGAGATAGACACAAACAGAAAGAGTCAGAGAGAGACAGACAAAGAGCGAGAGAGAGAGAGAGGCGGCGAGCGGGGTGGGCGCGGGTGGCGGGGAGCCTGAGCGGGAAGCGCCCGCAGCAGAGAGCGGAGAGCATGGAACCGCCGCGGGGCGGGTGCGGGGGCGGGGGCGGGGGCGGGGGCGGGGGCGGGGGCGGGGCGGCGCGCGGTCGAGGGGAGCGCGCCCCGACTTGATCGCGCGGGAGCGGCGTGCGCGCGGGAGGAAACGGAAGGGCTCGTAAAACTGTTGACAGACTGCTCGGAACAAAACACTAATGGTGGACTCCGCCACGCCGGGTAAAAATACACCTGTAATAAAGTCGACTAAATATATCAACACGGGCGCTCGGGGTTTGTCGCGCCGGAAGCCGAGTTCGATACCCGCGTCGTGGAAGGCGTTTAACGTGGCGTGTAACGGGCGATCGTGCCGCCAGCGGCCGCCGCGGGAAGCGCGCTGTTGGTTTCCGGGTGCGCCGGTGCGCTGTCACGAAGCCACTTGCAGAGACGGCGACGAGAGCACGGAGATTGTAGATGAAGCCAGGATCACAACCATCGAGTGTTAAAGTTAAAGGGCCCGGCATCTCATATTAAAAATATGAGTGGTGCGTTCTAACAAAACATTTACAATAATGAAGAGGACGGCCGGTGGCGTAGTGGTCACTGGGCGCCTTGTAGCTCTGGTGCTCTGTTTTGTTCCCAGGCGGTTCCATAGGAATTTCTTGTGGATAACGCGGGTTCGCGGCAGGTTTTTTCGGGCCAACTCCCGTTTTTCCTGCAAATATGCATCCCACGGGTTTGCTCCAACAATCATTCCCTACCATATCCTGTCATTACCCGTCATTCTGCTGAGAATCGTAGGACCACAGCGGTATCTAGGCGATAACTGAGGAGCTAGCTGTGAAGGGCCGTGGCTACAACAGCGGGTTATCGATAGGTAGGGGGCCCGGCCTGGCGAACTAGAGGGAGAGGGGACATGATGAGGCAGTGGGGGCCCCCTCCCAAGACCCTAGTTACGGATGATAAAGAGTGGATGTAATGCAAGGGGTGCAGCTTCGATTGCAGAGCTGGCCCCTGAGGAGAAAAAACAAGTTTAGTTTTTAGGATAATAAAGAAATAAATAAGCAAAACAAAATTTTACACAATAATTTCTTCAATGATATACAATTTTAGAAATAGAAGTTGGAACTACATACAACTTTGCGAGGACATTCGTATGAGTACTCAAAAAACAATCTAAGTTAACCGAGGTATAATTATGAAAACAGAAAATAATGCTACATTATACTTCAAAAATGCACATTTAGTACGAGTTTTTTTATTTTTTTGAAAACGCCTCACGATTATGGTAGGAATGTTAGAGACATATCCAGTATAGTCTAGAAATATCATAGTAGCCGTTTGATAGTAGTAATTATTACTCCCATTTCTTTGTTGCAATTGAACTGAGATGAAACGACGGAACGGTCGGAAAGCTGCAAGTCACCTGCGCGTAGGGATGGCAAAACATCGATTTTTTTAAAACATCGATATTTTCCAACAAAAACATCGATATTTTGCTTTCAATGTTTTCTTCACATGGATATTTTGTTGCAAAAACATCGATAATTTTTAATTATATTTTTTTAAATTTATGTTTAAATAAAGGGGTTTAAGCATGTTGTAGAGTAGCAGAATTCACAGCAATATCGTTGTTTTGCGTCATCCTCTTTATCATGCTGTACATTTCACCTATGCAAGATGAAGTTTGCGAGCTGCTCATGAAATGAATGTGTTATCGCCAGGGATGTCATTGCCTGAATCGACAGTGAAACACGAAATCGATAGCAAAACACGATGTTCTTTATTGTTAATTTTATTCTTCACATTCAATAATATTTTTTACTTACGACTAACATGCTGGTAACCAAACAATAAAATATATCCCTTTTACGAACTGTAATTAAAAATGGATAGAAAAATAGCGTGTTTATTAGTCTATAATTAAAACATGGATGTTTTAAACATCGATGTTTTCTCGTCGATGTTTTCATCGACATCGAAAACCCATTTGCGATTTATCGAAACATCGATGTATCGAAACATCGATGTATCGAAACATCGATGTATCGAAACATCGATGTATCGAAACATCGATGTATCGAAACATCGATGTATCGAAACATCGATGTATCGAAACATCGATGTATCGAAACATCGATGTATCGAAACATCGATGTATCGAAACATCGATGTATCGAAACATCGATGTATCGAAACATCGATGTACCGAAACATCGATGTATCGAAACATTGATTTATCGATATATCGATGTTTTGGTGAAATTTGCCGCCAGTACCTGTGCGTACGAGGCGGCGCGGTCGCGTCGGAAAGGTTCACTCGGGGCGAGGCCGCGGCCGCCGCGCGCACACTGCGTGACGCGCGCTGCTTCCCAACGCCCGCGCCGCCGGATGTCCACCGCGCGGCGCGACGCCTCGCGGCGCTCACAGCCCCGGCGCGGCGCTGCGCGGCGCGGCGCGGCGGCGCAAAAAGTGGCGCGGAGCGAGCGCAAGCAGCCGTTGGGGCGGCGGCCGCGTGCGCGTGCGCGCTGCGCCGCTCTGCCCTTCGGCTCTCTTTGATCCTTCCGCTCCACTGATTGGCAATTGGACGGTTGGGCGGTATCGAGATTTTGCTCTGTGCAATTTTCTTTTTGTCTAGACTCGACGGAAAATCTTTAGTTCATTCTAAGAAGGACGTTCTTGGTAACACTTTTAGCGTGTTTCTTAATGAATGGGAAGAGGAATCGGCTGCAGAACTAGACCGATTGATAGATGTTTCTGGATACGCCAACTGCTAAAGTCATTAGTCCCGTTGGTGAAGTGAATGTTTTATCGCAAGCGGTGGCGGTGTATCTTCCCAGCTGGATGGGGAGGTTCAGTGCTGACCTACACGTCGGCTTGTGACGTTTTCCCCTTCAGGTATCTCCCACCCAGCGGTGCACCACCCAAGCTGGGACAAGATCTAAAACGAAGTTCCCGATAAGTAAATAAAGTCTAGGCTGTGGAATCAGTTGGTTAAAGAGGGGAAATTAGGTGTAAATAGCAAATAATTAGAAAAAAACAACAGAGCGGGATTACTCTTCATCCACTCCAGGAATGGATTGCGATCCCCAAAGTTTCATTCCGTCACTGTTTATCATGGCCGCAACTAGAGTACCGGCAGCATATAAGCGACTCTTAACAGTTCAGAGCGCTGTTGCTACACATTACTATGCACATGGCACCACCAACATTACAGATAATTGAAATATGAGAACATTAACACTTACTAACAGGCAATGTTCTTAACCTTCACCAAAGACGAACTTCATCGCCTCCGCGACTTCGTGCTAGTAAGATGAGCGGCAATGCCGAACCCTGGCTGTGAGAAAGGAAACAAATCCTCGCAAGCTCTTTGCTACAGAGCAGGTCACATGACGCACCACAGCACGTGGCGAGAGAACTGTCAGAGTCGCTTATGCGCTGGCGGTACTGTAGTCGCCCTTCAGCCAGCACCCGGATCGCCGGCGGCCATCGCCGGCCGCCCACGCTCCCCGCCAGGGGCGCTGAGGGTTTTCTTCACGAGCGTGAACCGTTGAAGAGGCACGGGGCTCCTCGGCCAGCGCCGATGCCAGCGCGGGGCCCGCTTCCGCGTCGCCCGTCCGGCGACAGTCGGCGACCGAGAAACCGACGATGACAACCCGAGGACGCGGCAGAGATTCATATTCTACCAATAGCCGTCTAACGAGATCCTCGTTCGCCCGCGCGGTGAATAATTTTACCGTTATTCACATATTTTAGGCGGCGACCTCGCATTCTTCTCGCGCTCGGAACAATGCTAACTCGTTCACATGTATATAATTAACTGAATACCATCATTTAGCAGTGACGCCGGATGTGCATGTACCGTGTACAGACACGACAGTAGCTTAATTTCTTGTAGGAGCGGAACGGATAATTCCGGCGGGCCAGTGGTAGTGGTATTTGATAAATACCGAGTTTCCTTATTTCGAATTCCTGAATTCAATTTTAAAGTTGTAGTTGAGACTGTTTTCAGAGTAGCTTAAACGAAGTGTTTCATATTGGAAGAACTGACAAGCTATTTTGTTATCTTGGAAGTATAAAATAACAAATGACTAAGAATATTATCCGCTTCAAAAATTAGGCTAAGTGGTCTATTACGATATCGCTTCAAGTAAACGTACATGCAAACGAAATTTTCTCCCAATTGCATGTGAATGTATAATAAAATATCTAGCTAAGAAGATATTGTATCTAACGGTTTAACATTTATTATTATAAATTGTACATTAAAATGGACATTCGTGACATGCAAACTGAAGGATGAGCTTCACTTACCAGATCCTCCTTTGGTGACATCGTACTCGTCTTTGGGGTTGGCCAGCAGGAGCGGGTCCTGCTGGGGGGTGGATGACGGCGGGGGTGGTGACCTCGCGCCAGGGGGCGGCTCGGCCGACAGGCGCAGCGCCGGCGGCGGGGGCGGCGGGGGCTGCTGCGGGGGTGGCGACGGCGGCGTCTTACAGCCCCGGGTCAACGCCATGGCCTGGTTCTGCAACACACAAGCGATGCGCTCATTGCCGGTCCTCTGGGAGAAGCCACTGCGTGAAAACACTGCATCGCAATTACGCGAACACGTGCCATTTGCATCAGGAACATATGAGCGTCTGTTTCGAACGTGCTTCGCCAAGTCTCGTCTCGAAGTGACTCCGGGGCGAGAGACGGCTGAGCTATTTGTTAAACGCACTGAAGCACTGAGTCAACAGCAACGCCTCAGTCGCCCTCAGGAAAACCCCTAAGCGCGCAACGGTGTCGAGATGTGAGCGGTTGTGCAGTGAGGTGCAGCGAAAGCGAATTTCTCCACTGCGTATCCTCAACAATCATACTCTTTATTTTTAAATATATGGCTCTCATTTATTTGTTATTCACAAACTTTTATTGGTAATTGGTGGATATAGAATATGAGACATAAAAATTTGTGAATGGTATTCTTTTTTTAAAATAAAGTATCACTTACTCAATGCGCAACGTGCATAATGCAGAAATCTGCTTAATGTGAACATATACCGCAGTCCCACCAATCAAATTCTACAGTATTACATTAGAGTACTTACAGTAATCTTGTCTAATACGAAAAAAAAAATATTGGTCCCTTGAAATTTCATATTCAGCAACTTTTACTGTATATTAATTTCTGTTCATGAATTTTACTCTGCCTCTTTGCATCATGCAATGCATGGTACACAGAAAAAGGTTTTAGTGACTCATTATTTGTATATTTTAGAAGGTACGCCAATCGTGAAATATCTGAATGCAACATGTGCTTTTTGGTGTTACATTATACATTTTATTCTTTGCTATTACGAAATTTTTACATTTTAGTCTTGAGAACGTCTAAAAATGCGACCGAAACATTGGCAGTATTCAGTAAATAATAAGGAATCATAAATACGTACCAACTGTGTGTTTATCGTACATTACTGTACAGGAGTAACATACAATCCTTCAACTGGTACCAATTTTTCGTTTGAAAAAGTTTGTAGTATTTACCTTCACACATTGTCGGCCGCGACTGCCAGAGTGCATACCTTTCTGTTCTATTTTAGTAAAGGGAAAAACGAGTTTGAGTATTCAGAATAGCGAGGACAAGAGGAAACGTACAATTTCCTTGAGTGGGTTCCCACCAAACCTCCCTCCTTCACTGAGTGGGTCATATTTCTTTACATTACCATTAGCATGTTGTCATTGTCATCGTTTGTACTTCGTTCGTTTGTACTAATCGTTTGTACTAATTAACAGTAAAGGATTGTACCAAATGGCATTTTGTCTATGCAAATTTTGATTTTTGCTTCATTTTAAATGAAATTTGGATAACAGCCAAGATTCATAATTGCAAAATGCATAATAATAGAATGTAAAACGTCAAGTGATGTGCATTGTAATGATGTACAGTGTAGAGAAGTGCACTTCGAAATAATTTAAAAATATAGAAATAGTAAATTTATGGATTCGGATTATTCATGTATTTGTCATAAATGTATTTGTAACGTGCTTGAAGTTCTGATATTAAGCTGCAGTCACTTCCCCTAGGACCTAATAAATATCTGTTTATTTGAACGTACAAGAGAGAAACCCACAAGACCCTGGATTCTTCCCTCATCCCCTCTAGTTCTCTTTGTTTTTACAGCCGTCAATTAACGCCAGTTCTACATGCCGTTCTAGCGACACTAATGTGCACGTGGCGACGCGACGGTTGCGGGCTCAGGATGCCACCGAAGACGTAGAGCACGTTAACACCGCATAGCCACATGTGCCTCGTCGACGTTGTCGGTGCCACCGCCCCACTCCTGCCCGCTCCGCGCCCCCCGTCTCACTCCCCCTCCCCGCTAAGTCCCGCTGCGCCCCACCCCTCTCAGACCCTACCCGCTCCACTGCTCCACTCTTTCCAGCTTCGCCCTTCCCGCCCCGCCCCTTCCCCGCTCTACCCCTTCCCATTCCGCTTTCCCCCCGCCACGCATCTCCTCGCTACGCTCCTCCCCCCGCTCCATCCCTCTCCACATCGCCCGACCCTGCTCCGCCCCCTGCTCTTACCCACCCCGCTCCACCCCTCCCTGCTCCACTCTTTCCAGCTTCGCCCTTCCCGCCCCGCCCCTTCCCCGCTCCGTCCCTTCCCCGCTCTACCCCTTTCCACCCTGCCCGACCCGCCCGACCCTGCTCCGCCCCCTGCTCTTACCCTCCCCGCTCTACCCCGCCCCTCTCTTTCACGCACTGCGACGCACCATCCTACCACAATATATCTACTACGCCCTCATTGACTCTACCCAACAATTGATATCGGGGCAGTCCAATCTGCTTTCGCGCCTCCCACCGTCTCTGCAGCTCTCGCCCCCAACGCCGACGCGACCTGCTGCGTCGCCCCGACGGCGTCTCGTCACTCCGTCGGGGCGACGCGTTGCATGGGCGGACGCATCGCCCGGCGTCACTTCGTCGCGTCATTTCGACGCCCCGACTCCTCGAGTTTCTTCCTTGTGTTGTCTGGTCGCGTCCAGTCGCGTCGGCTGGGCGCGTCGCTTCGTCGCGTCACCACCGCGCCGCTCTGATACGTCGCCCACACGTCATGTATTCAATCGTTTAGTCACGTTACAAAATATAGCCCTTTTTTTACTTCACTTCGTCCTACTAATCCGGTCTTCTCCCTGTCGCCCCCTTTCGCCTCACCGGCACTCCGGCGACCACACCTCATCCACCGCGACCACACCCCTGTCACTGACGCTGTCAGCAGCCCGTCCATTTTCACAATCCCACGCCATTCTGTGCAATTTTTTCCTGTGGCGCGTCTTTCACAGACAACCAGCGGCGTCGCCGCCCCCGCAGCACTGCAGCCCTTCTCCGGGCCCCTGCACCCACCGGCAGCCGCCGCCGGCACCGGATTCCAGGCGCCCGCCTCGCCCGCCTAACGAACGGCCCCGGGAGCGCAAGAATGCCGCCGAATGCTTAATCTTCCCCAATTATCTGCCGGGAGCCCCGCGCGGCGTCGCGACGGCTCCGAGATAAAGGCGATAACAGCGCGACAGATGGGACTCGGGTTTCTTCCGCCCTTCACCCGCCCTGCAAATTACCGCCGGCCGCGACTTTCACCGCACCGTCACCTGTCGCCCTGGCTAAGATACAGCTAATGCCGCCCTCATGGCCTTCACCTCGCCGCTGACGAGGCCCGAATACCCCTTCTACGTGGAGGAAGTTCTGGTTCTACTGGCGCATTCACACAATGGCACCATTCGGCCGTTTTTAGAGAAAGATGGAAACATAACGAGACGGTATATCGTTGGCGCACATGAAACGTCTAAAAAAACATAAGTGAACTCTAGAAATATGTTTTTCAAATTAGTCAATTTTTACTAATTAATGTTTTGGAAAGGTAGTTTGCAAGACAGCTCAGATAAAGAGAAGACTTTGTCTCTGGCGGTGATATAATCAGCTAGCAGTAAAACTGTTCTTCTACAAAATTACATTTTATGAAATGTATCATTTTTTCGTGCGTTGAACGTTCAATACGTTCATTACTTTCCATGCAGCTTGGTGTCACACGTTTTAGAAATGTAAAATGTGTTGTTAAATGATCAAATTATACTCGAAATTGGTGTATTGTGTGATAATAAGCGAAGTTAATTGAAAGAAAAGTATTTTTGAGAAAGAGATCATCAGAAGTAGTATATCCAAAAACATAAAATATTAAACAATAATTATTTATAGTTCACTTAGTTTTATATAGTTCAGTCTATTCTGCGAAGAAGATTGCCTACCCCTTCATAGTACACTGAATAGCACTAAAACTCTTAAAGAATCACAAAAACTAGCAAATCAAAAAACAGTTTTCATTCGTTAGTTTTGGGTAATTACACACGATTTGGGTAATTAGCACGATTCTTTGGTGTAAGCCAAGTGGCGAAACTGAGAGCTTGTCAGTCTCGTTCTCGAATTCAGGTCGCATTTTAGCGAAAGCTTCTGTCTTTTCCGGGAGATGTCTCGCAACTTTTGACCATTATTAGAGGAGCTGTATATGGCATTCAGGAGGCAATCTCTTCTCGCACTCTCCCTCTGCACTTCATAAGGTGTACGCACGTCATTGAACCGAAAGCACTCTCTAGATGTTATCGGTAGTGTGGAAGTAATAATGTTCAATACTGTGCAGTGGGTAATTATTTTGGAAAGTTGGACTCACTGTTGTATTAGAGATAGTGGTACGTTTTATACCAAACAACTTACAATTACCGTATTTTACTGAAATGTCAAAGAATAACGATTATTTTTTTATTTTTTTATTCTCGTGAAGCTCAAAATACACTGATTTTGAGACCCAAATTATGTCAACATTCAAGAACTTGCGCTAACACAATCCTATGCAAAGGAAACTTTTCTAGACAAGAAAGGATTGCGAAGAAATCTCCCAGCGTTTTTAAAACAAGAAATATAACCGCAATAGCATTCAGAGCTAAAAACGCGCCCAGGTGGCTTCTTGATAATGAAACTCTTTCCAACTCTCCAGGTAACCAACTTGGTTTGAAATGTCCTTTAAGGTAGTCACGTTCTAAACTGAAAACCAAACTGTCTTAATAAATATTAATTCCGGACTCCACACGTAGCTGTTTCCCACATCGCCGACTGTCTTTAATGCCCGGCAAAGACGCGTCCACAAGCGGCTAAGTATGTGTAGGAACGGCGCGGGCAGAAAAACTTGAGCGATGGGGCTTACGGCATCCTTCGGCATTATCGTTTCGCGAGCAGAGATCGCGGAATTATGGCGGTTCAGCGCCGCCGGCGCGCATTCCGAGGAGCACGGCGGACGACGCCATAAAACCAAATTTGCTATTGTGGAGACGACCGATCGGAACCTATTAAAACAACAGGAAGACCGCGCGGCCGGCATGCCTCGAGTGCAGCAAGCTGCCCGTCGCGCCGCATTTAAGCACCGTCTAATGCGAGCCGCCGATATCCTTCTGGCCGGCGGATGGACAAATGAGCCGCGCGGGCACGCGGGAAAAAATAGACGCGGCCCGGACGAATGGGAGGGACGCCGCCGCGTCCCGTGTCCGACGCCGCGAACAAACACGCTGTCCGGCGCGCGCCCGCCCGCCCGCGCCGCGACGCCGCCGCCGCCGTCGCCGTGCCGCGCCTCGCCGGCGGCGGAATGCAGCGACAATGCGGGGAAAACAAGGCTATCACTTACGCGGCGTCCGTGCGGGACGCGCATCCCCAGGCTTCCGCCGGCTGCTGGGCGCTGCTCGATTACCACCTGATCCCGTGTAGTTCTTTGCGTAAGGTGTCGCCAGCAGGTCAGGGAGGTCTACGGAGGAATGTTCGTCGGAATGGAACACGTTTCGTCCGTGGAAAAATTCGTTTTCTTCGACTGGAAAGCTTAGAGTAATGTATTTCCACTTGGCATGTTAATGCTTTTAGTAGTTTAAATTCTTTTTCGTAATAACATATGTCTCAAAGGGACACGATGAGATGCATTTAATGGAAGTTAAATGTTATAAATTGGATTCCATCTGTCTACCTTTCAGTCTGATGATTCTTCCCACTAGGTTTGAATTTTCATGTGCAGAGACGATTATTCCTATTCATTATTAATATCGTTTGAAATATGTTGAAAATTTGATATAACCCGTTATAAAAATCTCTTCTGCTGCAATATGTCTACCGAAACAAAAACGCGATGTTCTCAAGAAGAAGAAAAGAATCAGTTCTGCTCTGGATGCAATCTGGTCATTCAATTGGCGTACGTATTGTACTTCAATCACGACAAGTGCATGACCCATTGCGTCAATAAGCTGTTGTAACAAAACTAATGCGCCATGAGTTCATGATAACCTGATAACTACACAACAGCTCTGCGTAACCTGCAAACATTCAGCACCACAATTTAATTGTCATTCCAATTTCACAATAGACCGTACTTTCAAGAACATTCTTAAATAAACTTACATATTATTAATTATTTTGTTAAACACAACTCTACTCTATGACGTATTCTACATGAAATCTCAATTTATAACATTTTATCTTTATATATTTTATCTTTTATCTTATTATAATAAAACATTTTATCTCAAAAAAGAAAAATGTATAAAAATAGCGAATTTCAAAATGATATACTGCAAAAATTAAGATACTATATTTAGTATTTGTTCTGAAAGCGCCCGATGGATAGACAAATGATCTTAGGGTGAGCAAAACATTTTAACCCAAAATACTCTTTCTCTCGGAGCAAATGAAGACCTATCCTTACTGAATACAAGTCAAGTGCCAAATTAGTACTTTGCGAAGTGTGTTCTGCTTCAACGGAACACATAAGGCAACTATCGTCTGCTACGTGTCGTCGTAAATGAATCGTGCGGAATAAGGACATTTGTAATTAGCGTCCCTTCCAATGAACTCTGTCATAAAACTTAAGACTAGGATGCCTTAAGGGCATACAAGATGCGAGAACTGCGAGAATTGGTCGACTGTCGCCAGTCCGAAAAAAAAAAAAAAAAAATAGACGAGTCTCGCACTAAAAACAGGACACCTCACAGTAGATTAAGCGGACCATCTACACTTCTCCAGACTTGGCAAGGCGTCTGTAAGGTGAGTATGTCGTATCCTTTTACGTGAGTCAAGGAGGAAACTTCGGGGATGAAGCTTTCAACACTTCGAAACCTTGGTCGGAAGGAAAATCGTTTCTTCAGAGGGATGATTCCTCGAAAAGTGAATCATCACATAAGCTTTTATTTCCCTTCACTTTCCCGGCCACCCATCATATTACAAGCATGTTTTCGGGACTTTCCTCATTTGGTGAACAGTTAGTAAGGAAGGATGTTTCAGGCATATCACATCGAATGGTTTCTGAATTTTCAAATTTCGGTAAACTGGGAAACAAATTGGCCAATATTTTTCATTAGCGACACTAAACGGTTACACAGTATATATTCTAAAAAATGAACGACCTCATATTTTCCCTAACCTTTCGTTTCTTCAAATTATTACCCTATATTTATAACATTACACTGCACCAAAAATTATAATTTTACAGAGGGCGTCACGCAAATATTTCATTCCCTTTCGATTCCAAAGAAAACGTGTTGACTGACTATTCAAGTCATATCAAAAGAACCTCGTTCACGTGATTACGGCACGTGAACACCCGTTGTCGTAGCAGGGAAGCACGTCCAATAATTCTCTTGAGTGATGCTTAAGATAACACTACCTAGCTGCCAACAACCGAGCCTTGAGAAATGATTAGGGTTAAGACGCGTTTATTTCATGTTAAGTCAAGATACTTCTTTAAACGTATTAATTTAGACGTGACATAAGCACGCCCAAAGAAACCCAAAAGGAATGATTATTCATTACGTATTTTGATCACACGTTTTAAAAGTTGTATCTCTCACCTGTAAATAGAAGTTGAATGTTCTCTAACGATGACATTTCCCTAGATGGCGGGTTTTGAAATATAATTATTTATCTAAACTAATTGGCCATTGTATTTTTAGTTAATTGAAACGATATTTTAAAATTTACATTCTAAATAATTTGAATAACACGAGTCTAGAAAGAAATACTTTAAATTTGCAAAATATTTAGGTCGTGGAAGAATCTCCGTGTAATGCCTTCGCAACGAATAAATACACAAATGCTATAGAATGTAATAATGATAATTGCCAACTATACTGCATTCCCTTCTCACACGAAGGTTTATAAAACAAGTAGTTTCACCCACAATATCAATTATAAAAATGTCACGTGTAATTATAGTGACTGAGAATTAATAGCTCTTAAATCATTTCAGAATTAATGAATCTTCAAAATGTTAAATAAAATGTGTTTGCCCAAATAACTTGATATTCTCCTGTCTGGTTTTCCGTCAAGAGACCTCTAAGTAACAAATACTTTAAGACGGGCAAACTGAAAATTATTTCATGACTTCGTAAATCGTATTTGTCCAGAAAACCATAATCGGGGTTTGGAATTCTTGCAATTTTGGAAGAACCAGGAGTATTTTCAGACCCTTTAGATGTGATTAAATTTTTCAAGTCTTTGCATGGAAGTGTGGATGTACACAAGCCTACCGCGTACCGAAGGGTACGCATAGCGGTTTGAAAATCCTCCCATTATTTTTATTTCATGTTAGTCAAGATACTTCTGAAGTATCGGGACGTGACATGAGTTCGCCCAAAGATATCCAAAAGGAGCGGTGATATTTTTAAGTATCTTTAACAAACGATTTACAATTTATAACGCTCACCCGTAAGTAAAAGTTTAATGTTCTCTTACCTGCAATTTCCCTAGATGACAGTTTTTAATCCTAGGACGCATGACCTCGGAAACATAAATATATACGCAGAGCCTCTGAAGTTTTGCGCAATACGCTGCCGAAAAATGCACATAAAAGTTGTTTTTTTTATTCTTAATAACTTCATTTCTTAATAAGATCAATAAAAGTAGACTTTTAATGTTAAACAAATTAGGATTTATTTAAATAGCCATTAATAGGGTCTTAAAAGCCCCTACATTGACGTAATAGAATGAAATTTCGGGACCTAATCATATAATCTGAGTTTTTCCTTTTCCAGTTACTAAAATGAAAGCAGGAAGATGGAAGAAAGATAACAAAGAATTTTTTTAATGCATTTGTGCAGAGTAAAAAGGGAAATAAAAAACGTTAGGACCTCGGAGGTCCTGCATTTGCATCCTAGGGTTAAATATAATTATCTGGCTACGTTGATTATTTCATTACGTATTAAATCACATTGAATTTAGCAACCGTCGTAGAGATGGTAGAAAAAGACACCCCGCATTGCCGGCCACATCCCGTATCGCTGCATCGCGCACCCAATCTGGAGCGGGCGGCGAACAGTGGGGCCAGAAAGGGGAAAAGTTGGCAAAAAATATTTTGAAGCGTTTGTCGGAATTTTTGGAAATAAAAACCACATTTTAAAATTAAATAATGACTTATGTAATTGTTTAACTTTCAAATATTCATTTACAAACCCAGTCAGAACTTTCATCATGTAAGTCATCTTCAAGAAGTGAATTTGTACTTGAAGCCATTAACATTGGTGTAACTTCTAGGTCCAATGCCTTTGTGATAATTTTTCTCTATTCCATTTGTGAAATCAGTGGGTTAGCAGCCTGCGAAGCACTTCCTTTCTTTTCTTTACGAATGTGCTTTTTCTTCCGTTTTTTACGTCTTTTTTCCGTTTTATCAGATCTTGTTAATAAAGAGCTATCAGTACTAGATCATGAAGGAAAAATTAAAATTAATATTGTAGATAGCAGGGCTAACACGACTAGATGTGCGTCATAATAAACAAAGTACCTTAACACAAAATGGGGCGAACATGGACAAACTTTCATTAATGTTTTGAAAACTAGATGAATTTCAGAATCAGGTTCAGTTAATATTATAGCCCGGAACTGCCAACAAAAGAACTAAAAGATAATATAAAAAACTGGATTTAAAAGTTTCATTCCATTGTGACACGTGAAGTTTCTACTTTGAATTATTAAATTATCATTCAAGGAATATGTTTTTTAAATACAAATTTATATTACATATCTTCAGGTATCGTATCCACAGCACGTAGAATTCTGCTAGTCGAGAGAACAAAAATATTTGCATTGAAAAACACACCTCTCTTCTTACTGCGAGACAGAAGCAGCATGCTGCGCTTCACTTGTGCAAGTTCAAACTTGCACTGCAAGGAGTAGCGTGATTTCCCCTTCATTTCCTGTTCCTGACATTTCTCTACACTTTTCATGTGAAAAGGAGCTTCTGAAGCACATTTTGCTTTTGGACTGTTGGCCAACTTGCCGCTCCTCTGGCCCCACTGTGCGGCGGCGGTGGCGGCGGTGGCGGCGGTGGCGGCGGTGGCGGCGGTGGCGGCGGCGATGGCGGCGGGGGCGGCGGGGCGGCGGGGGCGGCGGGGGCGGCCTTGCAGGGGGCGGCAGGGCGGCGGCGGTGGCGGCGGTGGCAGCGGTGGCAGCGGGGGCGGCGAGGGCGGCGGCGGTGGGGGCGGGGGCGGCGGTGCGGGCGTGGGCGGCGCACGCGGGGCGCAGGTGACGCGGCGCGGCGGAGGCGTGCGGAGGCGTGCGCCCGCGTGATCCCGGAGATCGCCGCGCGTCCGCGGGGCCTCCGCCGAGGCTCGTGCGCCGTGCGGGCCGTCACGCCCTGGATCCGGCCTGTCACGGGCGAGGTCCGGCCGCCCGATCCCGCGCTCCCGCCCGCCCGACGCACGGCGCGGGGGAGGCACGCGGCGGCGGCGCTCGAGAAATCGATATCGCGATATCAGTCGATAATTGCGTTAGGTCGACGAGAGGTGGATATACGTTTGTTAATCCTTTTATGTGCAAGTGGCGAAAATAATCGAAATTGCGTGCGCATTACGCGAGTTGTTACAGACGTGATCAGTGGTCTCAACAAATCATTTATCGCGTTGGCGTCAAGTCGATATTGTTTGACTGCGCGGTGATGTTTTTCTTTTAGTGGCGTCCGCATAGATTGACGAAAAATATGGATATTAGATTTGTCGTGTTTGCATTATCAGTAGCATAATTTTCTATTATTGAACCAATTTTTTGTAGTAACATAATCGATTTATTAAAATACGTTATACATATTATTTTAAACGCAACACTTAATTCTGCAACTAGTAAGTTTGAAAATATACAGAGTATTCTTTTCAATCAAGTAAGACAGCTATGAAGTCGATTTCGTAGTTGTGAATCTGTTAAACGGCAACGCGTTTTGATACGAGGAAATTCAAAATAAATTTCGGTATTGGGCAAGAAGTTTGGAAGTTAAATTCTGTTTCACTGAAATAGGGTGTTAAGGAAATTTTGTCAAGCAATGGGTAAGAAGTTATTAAGTTTTATTCAAATGATTAAAAACGACTTCTGAGATTTGAATAATGGCCATGAAAAGTTTCCAGTTTTTTTTTCTTCTCAAGCGACTAGCATAAATATCTCGTGTCTGATAGAAAATAGCTCCAAATTTTTTAATAGATATTACAGACTTTCACCAATAAGAAAACGCGAAAAATATCTTCAAATTGAAGTTACGTGTTAGGTAGAAGTGTTTTCATTTGAAATGTTTGTAAGTAATATACATTTGTGAATACCCTACATATAGTAGTTTCTTCTCATTAGCGTATATTTCGCTAGCTGAGAAACATTCAATTCAAAAGGCAGCAGAATAAAACGATTTAATGCAGGTTAATTCAAAGCAGTGGCAGGCTATCATTAGAGCATTCATTGCTCATATTTATTACCCACACGTGCATTTCTTGATATTTGTGGCCTTCATGTGTCTTTGATTTTATTCATCAAATCATCCTATGTGCTACGTGACTGCGTGTTGCGCAGTAGTGCCCTCGTCTACCGCGACTTCGCTCCCCCTCGCTCGCGCATCGCTTCCTCGGCTTGCACTCCTCCAACCACGTGGCGACGGAGCCCCGCTCCCGCCCTAATCCCGCCGGCTTATCTGCTAGCCCGTGTTAGCGGCTGCCGCGCCGGCCCCCGCCTCGCCCCTCCTCGCCCCGCCCAGCACTAAGACTACTATCCGCCAACGCCCTCCAAGGCTGCGGTGCACCCGCTCGCTTCTAAGCCGCGCTCCTTAACTTCACCTGCACCAGATCCAATAAGGCCGCGCGTTAGGCAGTGATGGAGAGCGCGAGCCCTAGGAGGTGGAAGGTGTCTGTCGGAGCGGGCGTCGATTCTAGTGACGGCGATGAAGACGTGAAGAAAGATAAAACAAATGAAATGGTAAGGGGCGATTATTACGTAATCGTAGATAGTGAACGGTCAGGAAGAAAAGAGTGAAATTTTGAGTAAGCAGAAATGTGTTCAGCACTCATTGTTTATATCTTGTTGTCAAAGAGGAGACAAAAGAAAACATTACTTTAGAAGAATATAACTTCTTCGTCAATGGTGATAGTTTACAATGGTCACGGTAAAAGTAAAAGAGTTATCTCTGCGAGCATGTCGACAAAATGTAGGTTGAGTAACTTATGAGAAGAGATATTTCCTTCACGAGGTAAGGTAATCGCGGCATAGAAATTCAGGAGGGCGGAGTCGCTGTCGTGTTTCACGAAAGAGATTTAGTACACCTTGTTCACTTTTGCAACGAATATATTACAATTTATGACATATCCCAATATCTCGTTTCTCTGTCGTCGAAAATTGATTACCACTAATGTGCTTCCTGCTTGCATTCTGAAGACTACATTATATATTTTTGAACGCATGTTTAGGAAAAACATTAGACAAATTGTATATTTTTGAACGCATGTTTACGAAAAACATGAGACAAATTGTATTTCAAAATGAGTATTGTTTTTCAAATGTCGGTCTTCTGATCGTAATCATCTGAAGTGTCTTTTACTTGTGTATTCTCTTTCATCATATTAGCTTCAAGGATGTTATTACAATTATTTCCACATCATTCGAAACTATCACACTTGAAAATATGTAACTTTTCAATAGAAGAACCAGTGCTGTGCAGTGGTAGGGGTACCGATGCCCATGATGAACCTGGGGTCGAGGCTACTAATCGAGGTAATAGTTGTGAATGAGGAGCGAGCTTCTATCCACAAGAGTCACTGGGTCACGCTAGGAATAGACGAGACATTGGAATGACGAAATACTCTGCTACGTGTCTAAGAGGATCGGTAAATAACTGTCGTAGCCACTTTCTTTTGAGACGATCTGCCCGAGGCCATCTCTTGACAGGAGTGTCTTTTGAATCATCTCGTGTCATAAAGATAATCAGATTAGGAATTATTGTTAAAGAGACGTACGATCAACGAAAATGAGCACGAAAAGAAATTAAATTGATTTACGTGGATCATTGAAATACATTGAAATCGAGGCAATTTCTTTTGCTTTTGTTCATTAAAACCAAATGAGATAACTCCGTAGAAAACCTCATTAGTTGGCCGTTGGAATCTGCACTTAAGAAAAGTATTGCAGTATTACGCCGAGATGTGTCATTCAGTTTATCACGCGAGTCAACCCGCAACCGACGCGTCAGTGAATTCCTTTGTGCGAGTCTTCTCACGAACGGGTCTCATGAGTTCGCACTTCCAGCGGTTAGATATTCGCATGCACCTCGTATTTACTTGTGCACCGCACGAGGACGACACTTGTCTGGAGGAGTTTGCATACAAAGGGTCGACGCTCAGCCCTGCCGAGGAAGAGCGTCGGCGGGGCAGAGAAAGAAAGAAAGAACGAACGAAGGAACGAAAGAGGGCGGGTGGGTGGGAGCGACGTGTCCTGTATGATTGGTCGCGTCGCGAACCGACTCCGGAGGATGCCGCAGCCGCGTGGACATTCGCGAGGGAGCACGGCCGCCTCCAAATACCATTAGGCTTTTGTTTGTCGGTGCGGCCGAGCCGACTGTTATCCGGTGCCGCTTCTAATGGACGTCTTGAGCAACTGACGGCGCGCCGCTCCGGGCCGTGCGGCGTCGCGTGGCGGCTGCGGGCCTCTTCTCGGCGACGAGTGACCGGTGACGCGGGGGCCCTCTTCTTACCCACCCCGCCCTGCCCCGCCCCCTCTCTACCCCCCCCCCGCCTGGCCCCGCCCCCGCGCCAGCCCCTTACGGCCGTCGTCCGCTACTGCTCTCAGCGGACTCGAGATGTCCCCGCCTCCAGCTTTCAGACTCCTTCATCGACGTCGAAGCCCCGTCGTTCCCAATGCTTGCGTTCCGTGATACGTCACTCCATTGCGTCCATCATATTCCCAATTTGCTTCTTTCCCATTCTCCATATTAAGTGACTCTATTGCTTTCATTCTTACAATTACCATCCCTGCTGCCACAGTCTTTCCAGCCGTGTATCCCAGTGAGGAAAAGCACATGTCAGGGAAAGAATCGACGTAATTGGTTTTGTTTCTCTTTCAACCTGGCTACATTTTATACTCATTTTTTGTACTCGATCGAATCATAACGATCCCAGCCATGCATCACTACAACCATCATGAGCGCACTTTCGCTTAGCAGGTATTGCTCCGTGCCTTCCCCCACCGCCGCCTCTGCCTCGCCTACATCGCCCCCGCCCCCTTGATGAAGAGGCAGGCGCTCGGCCGACTCGTTTACAGAGAAACTCCGGCGAATCGGCGCGGGGCGCGGAAACGCGTGGCGGCGCGGGCGGCGCGGGCGGCGCGGGCGAAGCTCTGGTCGAGGGCCATCAGCGCCCGTTGGTCGCCGCGGCGCTGGGCAAATAAACAGCCCGAGGATACGCGCCTCCGATCGTGACAGCGCACTGAATATTAATCGATTGTGGAATGTCGTCGCCTCGCGTCGCGCGCGTGGTCTTCGGCTTGCGAGGCCCCCCTGTGCCCGCCGCCGTCTGGCAGCCGACGGGCGGCCGTCGCGCACCTGTGCAATCAGTCATTCCCTCAACTAATAGCCGGGCCGAGGTGGCTCGCAGCAACAACTAATGTCAGTGCAATGCCTTTGACCGGGAGGTCTCACAGCTCGATCCCCGATGGTAACAGCATTGTCGACTCTTGATTGATAGCTAGGTCGAGTTCAGCAGCTGTCTGGAGGCGAATACTAGCGGCCGGTTGTTATGATATGATGATGTTGTTGTGATGATGTTTGTCGAGGTTTATCCGATCAACACCAGGTGAAAGCCGGAGCAGTAGCGTGACAAACGGGCCACGGATGGCGCATATTTCCTTCCCCTTCCATGCTTCGCATGTGGCATGAGGTGCCATGAGAAGTATGGTATTTATGACATCCTAGGACAAAGTGTTGACATGATATTGGTAGTGAATGACAAAAAAATTGTGGCGTGAATAATTCTCGAATAATTGAACGCATCATTGTATGCAAAAAGTTCACCATAATGATACTGAAGATATTACAAGTGTATTGTAGATTTAAAAATCCAGTAGATAATAATTGTTAGTTGCGGGTGATAATTATTTTTATTAATTTACCTTCTAACAATATTTTATAATGGAATCAACAGTAACATATGTCAAGGTTTTTTTGGCGAGACCTTTTGATATATAGTCTAGGGAGGGGCTACAGATCCTTGGAAGTTTTGAAGATACATTTCACGTATTTTTTCATTGAACCGAGTTAAAAAGAAAATATATTTCTCGCAAGAAACACTGATTACTATGTATGATACGTCGTCTTTCATTCAGTTTCAGCAACACCAATTTGACATATTTTTCAATTTCTTTGAACAAGATAATGTTTTCTTGAAATATTTTTGTTAAATTGTACGAAACATTTTTGACACTCGTATATCTTATTAATGAATGTGCACATTAATATGAGGAAATATTGAAAATATTTTTGTATTATCGAAAAGGTTTTTGGAAATAGTGTGTCGCAGAATAGTTCGACCTGCGGTTCATAAACAGACGCGATAACAGTGAACATCAGAAAAGAGAGTGGCGATGATTAAGGAAGATATTTCATCGAAGAATCGTAGTGAAGCGGTAATAATGACGTGGTCGTACCACCGTGGGGCTGGACTGTCGTTGGTTGCCGTAAGAGTCGGTGGCCAGATGCCCATGGAATGAGGAAATCGTCTCACGCGGCAAAGAGTCTGCGCGGACCGCTCCAACACCTGCGGTCCGTCACGTTTCCTCTGTTTCTGCCACTTTGCGCTCACATACGTGAATCTATACGTCCCTTTCTGGCCTGCCTTGTTTGCAGGCATCGAATCCATTGCTGAACAACAATTTGCTTATACATACGCCTTATTGACCAGAACAAAGACATTACGGTTGTATGAATCTGTTCCCTGAAGTAAATGCGATGGGTTCAAGAGAATACCAGGAAATGTCGAAGAGGTAGTCGAATGGTCAAGTGTCGTTGGAACACGGAGCAAACAAGTGGTCTTCGAAGTATTGGAGTAAAGTGTCTGTAATGTTTGATTGCGTCAGGAACCCTCCCAGCAATTACACAGGAATCCAATTAATTCGTTTCTGTTGAACGATCATCGTTATGCCTGACATGTGGGGGGAAATAAAGCTTAAAAATGTCAGAGGCAGATGGACTAAACTATTTTCAAAATCGTCCGTGCAGTGCCATTTTGTACGAATTGATGTATGTTAACAAGATTGTGTTTACTTGCTTACACACGATGAAGTGTCTGCTGGCAACTGCCGGGAGTGGAAATTTCTTGATCTCGGGCACAGAACGAATCTGGTTGAAAAACAAGGCTGTCCCATTTGGAATGTCAACATCCAGACAATTACTATGGAATCGCGCTTTTTGTGCTGAGCAAGTAAATCTTCAAATTAGATGAAGACGCTTTGTTAGTTTCTCGGTACCAGCAACATAATATGCCAGACAATGATTCCAGAAAATAATACCTTTGTCGCTGAAGTCCACAACTGCGGGTGGTCTTCAGATTTGCAAGAGAAAAAATTGTGTAATTTTAATAGACCTTACAAGGATGGGGAATGGTTCCACAAATGCACAATTACAATATCTTTTTTAGAATGCGAACAGCGTAGACGTCAGGAAGCCTACTTATTAATTGTATTTATCTCGTATTATACTTACTCTACTCAATCAGAAAAGAAAATCTGGATATGATCGAGAAACATTGATTTCTAAGTAGTGAAAAAAAAGAAACCAATCTAAATTCTTGTTTCGCCTTATTTCTCATGAAAACCGTAATAATAATAATAATAATAATAATAATAATAATAATAATAATAATAATAATAATAATAATAATAATATATCACCTAAACAGTTTTATTAAGAATTATTTGATTATATAGATCGCATTTTCCACATAACATCGACATCTACTCTTCTCCAATAGTGGATGGCCACTTGGGTGGCACCAGACTTGGGTGCCATAAGCATCAAATTATTGAAGTAGAGACAATTCAGTATATAAGGTACAGACTATCAGGGAGTCCTCTCCAATATACCCCACGTACCAAAAAAATTGGCTGGGAGTGTCTCCCCCCTCCCCGACCTCTGCCTGGCGCTGACCGCGTACGGCCACACGCGTTACTATTACCCAACAAGTAAAGGAATTCGTGCGACATCCCCGGCCTTAAGTCGCGAGGTCCCCCCCCCCATCCTGACCGACCCATTGTTCCAATTCCTCTGAAGCGGCCGGTTCCACGTCGATCGCCTGGAACAAACGGCGGGCGGGCGGGCGGGCGGCAGGCGGCGCAAAACGCGAAAATCACTTCCTGCACGCGCGTAACGAGCTTAGCTGCGCGCGCGAGGGCCCGGGCGGCGCGCGGCCGGCGCGGACGCCACGGCGCGGAGCGGCGCGCGTGTCACGGCGAGCGATTTGTCTTCATCTGCGCCGCTCGTGCGCGCTGGACCCGCGAGGACGCCGGCGCGGTCGCTCGGGCGGGGGCCACGGCAAGCGGCGCGAATGGGGGGCGGAGGCGACGGAGACGCGCGGTTGGAGGGAGGGGTATCGAGTGAGGGAGATGGGGAATCTGGAGTAGAATGTTGATGTGGTGGTGGTGACGGCGTGGGTGGACATGCAAAAGGTTTACGGGCGACAAATTGTTAGCAGTGATATTATGATTCTAAGTGACAGTTCAGTAGTGATTTCATGTTTTGTTATTGTGGCCATGGTGATGGTGGTGGTGTTGAAGGTGATGTTGATGGTGGTGATGTTGGTGTCGGTGTCGGTACTGATGATGAACGTGGTGATGGTGACTGTGTGATTGTATTATTACGGTAACAGATTCGGTACTTTATTCTGAGATTACTTTACAGCTTGATGTGAACACCAGAGCCACAAAGAGAAACAAAAAAAAAATACAGATAGTAACGAGACAGTAAGAGACTGGTATTCCAGAAACGACTGCCCGCGGAGGCAGCGACGGCAACGAGCAGCACGTCGTCGGCCAGTGTGGTGACGGCGGCAGGACCAAGACGAAGACAACGAAGACGCCTCGCGGCCTCGACGGTGCCACCTTCCTCCAGATTGAGCAATGATCTCAGCGGCGGCGGCGGCGGCGGCCGGCTCACATTCTCATGCCTTTGACATCAATTGACCCAGATTTACGGAGGGCGGCGCAGATATTCCGGGATTAACGCGGCTGCCGGCGGCGGCGGCGGTGGCGGCGACAGCGGCCGCGTGCGCGCGTGAGTCACCAGCGGCGGAGGGCGGGCGGTGGCCGCCGGCATTCCGCGCTCATTGTCGCCCGCGCACGAGCCACCGCCGCCTCCGCCGACACCGCGCAGCCGCGATGGGCCGACTGCTCGCGCGCGAGGGCAAAAGTTTAGTTTAGTAAATGCCTTATTTTACGTGGCGAGACTCGGGCCATCAGGCCCGCTCTTCCGTCTGATCACGCAAATTTCGCTATGCTCCTTTCACCACCTAGTGGTAAAAGAAGGTGTTAGTCGGTGGACGAAACAGACGATTTGAATTTAGCTCATAGGCTTCCGTTGGGCTTGAGGATCATTCTCTTATAGTAAATCTACAACATGGGACAACCGCCTTTACTTCCCTTCCGAAGGAAGTGGTACGAAGGTTTTTTAGCTCTGAAAAATCCAAGGCTTCGTTCGGTTTTGAACCCCCATACTTGGGTATGACATCCCGATACGCTAATCCTTATACCGACCGTTATACCACCGCTAACCGTTATACCACCGAATTCCAAAACATGTCCGCGCTAGCGCTTTGCTCGGAGGGATCCCAAATTGTCAACAAAACATCGGTTTTTCCAAACATCGATGTTGAAAATGAAAATATAGACGTTAATATTACTTCACCCCGAACAACATCGATGTTTTTAAACATATAGAATTTTATTTCCCCAGTACCTTCAATTATGAGTAGAGAATGATGATGTGAAAGATATTAAGTGCAGGTTTGCTGCTACATTCCACGTCAGTATATAACACGAAGACGTCTATTTTTATCTCAGTCCTTGTTTCCGCACCTTGCGATTACTCTCCAGGAATCTATCTGCCTTCTCTGTGTTAACTGAATGTTAGTAACGATTGGGTTTTGCGAATATGAGTATTGTCCGAAAACAATCGTTATATTGCGAATATTTTCCCCAAAAGTACTAAAACTAAAACGAAATGTGCGATTTCATGTGAAATGAATAAAAATAATTACATTAATTTTTGAATTACCGTTTATGTTGGTCTCTGAAAAAATGAATGTCAATTTAATGGACCATAAATATTTATACCAAGCTAATCGTAATTATTGGCGTCCGTAGAGGGCCACAGAAAACGCAATATTTTTTTAAAATTTAACATTGGTTTAACCGAATAATTAAGCCATCCAAACACTTAATCCAATGGAAAGACGCATTATTTTCTGAAGTGCCTGTATCCCACTTAATAAACTACTCCTTTTTAGGTAATGCCAATCACACCCAATAATCTAATATTAGTTCTCATCTGTCTGAATAAGAATGACGTCGCGTTGACTTTTGGCCGCGGGCCGGGGGGCGACACACACCGTGCGCCGCCCGCGGGCGAAGTCCGGAGGCGCGGAGCCCCGGGGTCGCTGGAGGGGGCGGGGCGGGGTGGGGCGGGGAGGAACAGGGCGGGGCGGGGAGAGAGGAGCGCGGACGCGCCCCCGGCTGCCCGGCCCAACTGCCCAAGTGCGCGTCCTGGATTGGTGCTGGGCGGACGGCCGTTTTGGGCGGTTTTTGCGTCGTTTTGGCGTTCGCGGCCGGTTCCTGTTATTCCTTTTCGTTCTGGACTCTTCTTCGTTTTGCGGCTGTTCTTTCTTCGTAGGTTAACTTCGGTAGAAAATTATCTGCCGGCATCGTGTTTTCTTTGGGAGTCTTCCTTGCGCTGCGTTCTTGTTTGCTTTTTTGAAATTTCTACGCGTCGACGGTGCTTCCGCAAATACGTGAGTATCAAGGAGGTCTTGGATTATTGTTTAACATACTATTGAATTTGATGTCATATATTTATAACTCGTTTCCATATTAACGTAAGATTTCTTCACACATGATATTCACACGTGTTCGCAACGATACATAAATATTATAGATGCAACCATGAATGCTGAATGAAATTTGCAGATCACTGCCAATTTTCATTATCGTAAGGAATCATACTTACAATCACAAAGAAGGTATAACGCACTACTCCAAAATTAAAAGTAATTGCACACTCTGTTCAAAGACATACAATGTAACAGACGAATGATCTCGCACGTTGGATTCTTGTGGAAAAGACACATATCGACAATAGTGTTGTTGAATCAAGGAAATATATGGCACTAAATTAGTAAGCAACAACTCATCACCAGTAACTTCAGACAAGAGCAAGTGAGTCGAGTTCAAATGCAAGCGTTATGAGACGACATACAAACGAATACTTAGGACAACCTACATGGTACGTACGTATGACGAATTTGTCCACGAGTATTTCTGAATGCCGTAAACTCTCGTACTGTGATTAATTCCAGAGCCATAGCAACGAAGTATCATTTTAAATTCTTTTTCTGGTGTAATGTCTTCAGTTGTATCTCGATAAATGAAAGTCAACTTAAAATTTTGTACACTCTATATTAGCTATTATTAGTGCAAGATAACAATGCAGAATTCAATTAAGAACTTGAGATTTAGACAAGAGAAAGACCTGCCACTAATTGTTTTAGAGTTTTACTTTTATCAAGCTGTAAGCGTTCTGTCAATATGTTTCTCAGCTAATATTTCGCACAGACGTCTTGGTTACAACTTCGCACAACACGATCCTTTAACATCCCTCCACCCACCGAACCCCGAGCAAGATAAATGACGACCTCCTCGTGTTCACAAGATTGTCGAAAAATATTGCAACGAATCTACGCCACAAAAAACCGCCACCGGAAACCCTTGGGGAAAGACGGCCGTGATTCGCTGCCACGAGTGCAGCTGCAGACCCAATGGCGCGGGCGAAGGCTGGGGCCAAGGCGGGGGCGGGGGCGCGGGCGAGAGCGGGAGCGCCGTGAGAGCGGCGGGCGGGATTGCACATGTAGCGCCGCTGCCGAACCGCGTGCACCAGAGCGTTCCGACCGCCCCCTCCTCCAACCGCTTGCTCCCCGCTCTGCTTCGCTCCGCTCCGTCACGCCGCTCCCCGTCTGGCCCTGACCGGCCCTGCCCTGCTGTTTATCGCCGTCTTGCCCTTTACCACACTGTCTTGCTCTTTACCACACTGCCTTGTCTTTTCCCGCTCGATCTTGCATTTCCCCGCCATTTCCTGCCCTTTTCCGCCCTGTCATTCCCTTTTCCGTTCTTACCTACCCTCTTCGGCTCTGACTTGCCCTTTCCCCGCCCTGTCTTGCCCTTTCCCGCCTCAGCTTACCATTTTTAGCCTTGACTTTTCCCTTCCCGACTTGTCTTGCCCATTTCCAATCTGTCTTGGCCTTTCCCGACCTGACTTGCCCCTTCCCCGCCTGACTTGCCCTTTCCCGACCAGTTTTGCTCTTTCCCGGTCTGTCTTGACCTTTCCCGGCCCGTCTTGCCCTTTCACGGCCCGTCTTGCCCTTTTGCGACCTGTCTTGCCCTTCCTAACCTTTCTTGCCCTTTCGCAACCTACCTTGCCCTTTCCCGACCTTTTTTGCCCTTTCGCGATCTGTCTTGCCCTTTCCCGACCTGTCTTGCCCTTTTCCGGACTGTTTTGCCCTCTCTCGACCTGTTTCGCTACTTTCCCGACTTGTCTTGCCCTTCCACGGCCTGTCTTGCCCTTTCCCTGTCCTATCCTGCCTGTCCTGCCCTTCCTCGCCCTTCCCTATTCTTTCCTGCCCAACCTTTTTGGCTCTCACTCTGCCCCGCCCAGCCGCGCCTCGGTTCCCTTCCCGCCTGGCCCGTCTCTCCCCGCAGCGCTCCGTTCCGTTTTGCGCGCGCAAAGAAGCTCTCGGCACACATGGGCCCGGCCCGGCCCCACCCAGCCCCACCCGGCCCGCTCCCGTAACTGACCCGACGTCGGCGCTGGGCTACTGTTTCACATGCCCCTCATTCCACGTGGCGCTTTTTCGCGCCGCTTTTTTCCCCGCCATTAAAACATTGCTTAGGACCAACGCCGCCTTGTCCCGCCCCGCGCGCGCCCCCGAATAGTTTATCCGGTTTGTGTTGCTGCCTTTCGGGCTTTGTTCTTGTGACTTGTGACGTATCTCGGGACTACCAGAAGCTTTTCGTCGTTATACAGTATTCGCTAGAATTGATATAACGTTTCACTTGTTCAAGAGGAAATGAAATAACCTAGCGTTTCAAATACTTAGGCGTATTTTGGACTTGTTGCAGTTGCGAATGAACAAACTGATTTCCTTATAGGTAGGTGATCTGAGCAGCAATGCATATATCCGCGAGAGAACCAAGAAACATTCAACATAGCAGCAATTGGCAATCAACGGCAACCTGAGTTACCGTTGGTTCCGTACTTACTGGCAAGCAATCTAAATGCAAGTAAAACTATCATTACAACGAAGAACAGCATTTTAAACTCGAAACATTTGTCAATCAAATATTGAAAAATAATTTCCGCACTTCTCGACCACCTTCTGCTCTTCGCGATAGGACAGATCTATAAGTCATTCTTTCTATTACTTTTCATTCCTAATTGTTGAATTTGAATTCATTTGCATACCTTTCTGTCCGAGTTTCCTTCTAACCCACGTGACTGTGTCGGAATGTTTCGCTTCGTTCCCGAAAGATTAGCAATCCACTACGAACCAATCGCCACGCGCATGCGCCGCCTGGCTTTCGCATGCAAGACTTTCTTATGTCTGTTGTTTCTTATTTCCTCGCATGCTAATGGTAGGCGCCGTTTCCGAGAAGGTCGCCTTCTGTTAAAAGGTGGAAATCAAAGAGTAAATTCCTGGGCGTATTCGCCAGCGTGGGAGCCTGCCTGGGCTCTACGCAGGAACTTGCGTCTGAGTTTTCAACCGCTGAGATGATTTAACCTCTATAAACGCAAATAACTCTCAGGAAAAAACCTATACTCCTGTCAGATGAGTGCTGTTTCAGGCATGTCAAGCAAACTTCACTGCTAACAATTTGTATGTCAATTTTTTTTGGACTGTGACAGTAAATTTTAATTATTTATTGATTCAAGTGATACGAGTATTATAATAAGATCATTTCCACATTCCTCACTTAAATTCACTCATAATCTAAAAATACGATATAAATATGAGTACCCATAATTTTGTTAAAAATGCGTCATGGAACACATTTTTAGTGACCCCTCCATATATTTCATAGTTTGCACAAATGCGTCATGGAACCCTACATTTTAGTGACCCCTCCATATATTTCATAGTTTGCAGTGATACGTTTCAGAGAAGAAATCTCATTTAGATTTTATAAAATTAAAAATAGTTTTGTTAAATATTACAACTTTGATTAATTACTTCGTGTTTCCGGGTGCGTCAAATAGTGTGGTCATTAGTCGCGGAAGTGAAGTGCTTGTTTTTATCAAGGGAGATGGCAGTGTTCTTCCCTGCTTTATGATAAGATCCGCCGCCGACCTACACATCGGCTTACGGGGTCTTCCATATCCAGGTATCTCCCATCAGCGCGGCGGCGCCACAGCCGGGACAATCTGTTCCCGACTGATCTCCCCGAACGTGTGATTTTGAAGTGCATTTAAGCGTGAATGAATAAGGTAGAGGATAGGAAAGGAATGAAGAACGAAAGATCATGCGCGTTCAGTGGCCTGATTGACAGGGCACATTCACCTGGTACTGACCGGAGAAGCCACGGGAAACTATCGATCAGAGCAGCCGGCCGCAAGAATTCTCCTCCAGACAGGGCAGCGACTGAATTCGACCTAGCTAAGTGGCCGGTTATGAAAATCCTACGGAACTCGCAAACTAGTAACTCATGGTCAGAGGTACTGCAGTGTCATTAGTTTATGCCCTGAGGCACCTCTGCCGGTACATAACGTAGTCATGCCTTGCCCCTGGAGGAGGCATCGAGGAGCGCTGGACGCGGCGGCGGCGGCGGCGGCGTGGACGGCGGCGGCGGCGGTGGGGATGGGGACGACGGCAACGATGGCGCCGGTGGCGACAGCGGTTACGGCGGCGGCGGCGGCGGCGGCGGCGGCGGCGGCGGCGGCGGCGGCGGCGGCGGCGGCGGCTGCGGCGGCGGCGGCGGCGGTGGCGGCGGTGGCGGCGGTGGCGGCGGTGGCGACGGCGGCCGGCTGCGACGGCGGCAGCGTTGGGGCCGCGGCGGCGGCGACGGAGGCAGCGGCGTTGGCGGCGGCGGTGGCAGTGGCGGTGGCGGCGGCGGCGCGTCGTGTGCTAATGAGAGAGGTCGCGCGAAGGAACCGCCGCGCTGCGCCGGGGCAGCTGGCGTTCACCGCTCGCCGGCGCCGCTCAGACACCCGACACTCGACACCCGGCTCCGCAGCCCACCCACGCCCACGCGCCCGCTGCACTCGCGCAACCGGTTTGGAATATCTCGTCGGGTCGCTCGCTGAATTGTTTTCAATTGAAGAGGATTTAAGCTCATTTTGAAGATAGGCACCCGCGGGGAAGCCTTGACGAGTTTAAAAGAGAGATCTGTCGACACTGCTACCTGCTTCGTTGTTCGCTCAACGAGAATAAATGCGGTGACGGAGATGGACTTAGAAACAGTACAAGTCAGGCTCGCCTGCGCGGAGTGTTCGTGTGTACGATCCTAAGGGGTGGTTCTGAATTGTTTGTTCGTCTGGCTTAGAGTGACTTTTGTATGTATTGGTGAATAGTCAATTTGTATACATCAAAAGTTTCACCGTTATTCTATTTTTCTCTTTATGCTGCAAGTCCATGGATTCGTGAAGCTCAAATTAGAATCTAAAATTCGACTGTTCTAGACAAAATAAAAAGGGAAACTTAAATGCTAGAACAGTGACCTTTAGCATCTCCTCAAATCCATTAGTATCGTGTAGCAACTTCCTCTTCGGCACTTCCCAGTTCAAGGCTTCAGTTGTAAAAGAATTGGAATATTATCGTCAATATTATTATCAAATTTGAACGTTTTTAAAATTAACAATATATATTTTCTAGTTTTTATCTGTACAAAAAAATATCAAGTTAGAAGTGAAATGTTTGCTCTTAAGTTCATGGCAATAACTCCAAAGTTCATTAAAACATTTGACATTTCACTTCTGCAAGTTACTCAAATTGCAGAATTGGAATTCTCGACATTCCTGGCATAAAAGCTTATGATATGAAATGAATACGAGACAATGTTAAGTGAGAAGGCATTATTATCATACCTAAAGAATGGCTGACGATACATTGGCACGATATGGTAGAGGAAAAGTTGTGTAAAAGGAAAATGTTACGGAAAGCACGAAACAGTCCTTTCAATTTCATATTGTGAATTCATTTAAATTGCACAGGAGTGCAATGATACACTGAGAGTCAGCTCTACGGCTAGAAACTAGGAAGGAAATATTAAGAAACTTCAGTGTATATGCTAGTCAGGTAATTTGGTTCCTAAGATAACATGAAGACAAGAAAAGGACATGGGGATAACAAGAAACGAGGACAAAGGGATGACTTCGTATTAGATCTGCAGGTTGAGTAATAACGACTTTTTCTAAAAATGCATTAACGCGCCTCTGAATAAGCCGTTGAGTCCACAATCCACCGCGACTTTAATTTTCATGCGCCCACTCATCCTTCAGCGGCGTAGAGACCGGAACGTCCTCCTAAGATCCCTCCGCCTCAGTCCGTGAGAATGTTCGAAGGATCAGGCAGATGAGAAGAGATCGCCTCTGACGTCAGAATGTTGCCTCAGGAGAAAACGTCACCGGGGACAGGTGAAGGAGCCTCGCCAAGGGAAGGGGCAGAGCAGAGCGACGCGACGTAGGAGAAGGGGAGAAGATGCTGGCGGGGTAGAATGAAGAGGTGTAGGTGGCTGGGAGATGTAGATGGCGGGGAGACATAGGAGATGTTTCAGTGAAGGGTAGGTGCGGGTGGGGAGGAAAAATGCTGGTGGCGGGGAAGTGCAGGTGGCGGCGATGTGTAGGTGGCGGGGAGGAGCAGGTGACGGGGAGGTGCACGTGGCAGCGATGTGCAAGTAGCGGGGAAGAACAGGTGGCGGGGAAATGCGGACGGCTGGTACGTGGGGTGACGGTGAAGTGCGGGTGATGGGGAAATGCTGGTGTTGGGGAACTGAGGGTGGCGGGGAGGGGCGAAAGGCAACGAGATGAAGGGAAGGGGGTATACTGGAGGTGGGGAACTGCGAGTGAAGGTGAGGTGCGGGTGGCCGGGAAGAGGGAGTGGCAACGAGATATGGGCGGCGGGGATGTACTGGAGGTGGGGAACTGCGAGTGGGGGTGAGGAGCGAGTGGCAACGGGATGTGGTTGGCGGGGAGGTGCGCCCGGCTGGAGCGGCACGGGAGCCGTGGACGGCGTGGGCGGCGCTGTGGCGGGGTAGGGGACGCGGTGCGGGGGCGGTGAACGGGCGCGGCCTGCGTCGCGAGAGCGCGGGGGCGTGACGCGAGCGTCTCAGACATGGAAACTGCATTTCTGCGCGCGGCCGGCCGCCCTCTCGACGCGCGAGTCAACAGCGCGCCGTCGCAATATTAGAACTACCAGCCGCGGAGACGCGCGCCTTTCGAGTCCGCTCCCCGCTGGACATTTCTGTTGATCATGATACCGCCGGCCGGCTACGTGGAGATTGTTTGCTCTCAATTCGTTTTCCTTGTCCTCTGATTTGTTTTCCTTTTACGACAGATCAGCGCGCCGGCCGCCCAGCATTTCGACAGTGTATTGGTTTCAGGGCGAGCGACTGCCTCCGAACAGCCCATTCGCTTTCGTAAATCGGGATGGAGGGTGAGTCATTGGCATTGCATTCTCGATATGAAGAAGTGAAGTTTACGTGGAATTGTTTGAGGAAGTTAGATGTTTAAGAAAAATTAACGTTACCATTGATTTAAGTATTTCTCTTTAGGAGGTCGTATTATTCTCTCCTCAGATGTATTTCGACAGTTCTTTTACAGCTACCTTGAAATAGCATTGCAAATAACAGTAGCTGTTCGCAGAAATAATTTTATTACGTTCAGTCTCCTCGAGTCCACTGTATATATAAAAATATTTTTAGGACTCAGAAAAGAAGACAATATTGAAAGCAAAGTACACTCTACATTGACTGTCTTTTCGACTCCCACTTTTTATCCTTCCTGTAAAAACTTTCAACCGCTTATCCCATTCCTGAATAAGTGTGGTAATATTAAAACCATTTCTTAACGAGAGGCAATAATATGAAACATTTTATTAAATGCGATGGATGGTAAGTGCTGGAAGAGCAGTTAATTTTATGTTGTAATAAAGAAACGTGATGATTGACAAAACGAGCCGACAATGTGACTTCTCAATGGACACATTTAGTCCTAACAGAGTCTTATCGCTCACGCTGTGCCTCCATTTTCAGTCAGGTGAGAACACGAACGCTCTTGTCTTTCGATTTTGAACGCGGTGAAAGACGACGCGATCCAGGCACTAATGCATTGTGAATGGACCGGTCCCGCGTGGGGGTAAGCCTCATGCTCTTCTACGTCACAAAGGGTTTTTGAGAAGAGCTCCTTCAGTGATGTGGGCCCATTGTGTGGCGTTCACGGTAGCGCTCTCATCTCGTCGGCGACACGCACCCTACGATAACCGCCGCGAAGAAGGCGCCTTCGTTCAGGCCGCGTTACGCATGCACGCACGCTCCGCCGACGCACACACGCTCCTATCATAGTTGCATCGAGCAGCCGGACTTGACGATTATTCGTTATCCCTAATAATGAGTGATAAACATTAGATGAATAAAATGCTTTACCAAAAACTTGATTTTTTTAAACTTTTATTTTATTTTCAATACTGCTAATTCACAATCTGTTCACTTGGAACAAGTAGTAAATGGTACACAAGACGTAAGTAACTATTAAGTGAATCGAAAGGGTAAATCTAGAATATGTTTACGCTTTACTCTATATACACATGTTCACTGTTGTCCAACATTTTCACTGATTGTTGGTTTGGTTAGTAGCTCAGTCTCGTCTGATGCCTCTTACTTCGCTCGGTGATAACCTCTGTCATAGTTGAGATGTTCAAGTCTTTATACAAATTATTATTGGTTACGAACCACGGCGCGTTGCATAAATATCTCAATGTTTTTCTTTCAAATCATCTCAGGATCTCGAAGTTTGATTTGCAAGCTGTACTTGAAAATGAAAAAAAAAGTGAATATGGGATTAGACATTAATAATTTCATAAAAATTATGGTTGAAAGCTTTTCATGTGTTAGTACAGCTTCGTGACATTTTTGAAAATTAATTTTTCAATGTAAATGTTGTAATACGTACATTGTTCTACTTCTTTTGAACATTTGACGAGGTCTTACTACATCTTTGCACATTCTACTCACCACAGATAATATATACTCCCATCACAGATAATATACTTCAATGTTATCTTTACCACTGAATTGAAAATACTAGTTTATTCTCTAATTCACCCACCATAATTATTCCCATCCACCGCTCTGTAGTCATTGTTACCGTTTCTGAACTATTGTTCCGTAGCCGTCCTACCAACCAGCGTGGCGATCCCAACAATTCCGCATCGTGTCTTCTTATATCATGGCTCCTCATACCACGGTTCACAATCTCCCGGCAACCATCATAATCACATTCACATTCACATTCTCTAATGTGCGTATTCTACCATTCAGGGCCGCGCGGATATGCCGACACCTCCACATTCACATCCTCACGTACTCTTCTTCTCAGGACCACGCGGATTCACGACTTCCATCTCAACCATCTCCACATTCACATCCTCACTTACTGCTCCAATCTCAACGCCGCGCGGGTCCGCAGCTATCATCTCTACCGCCTCCCCATTCACATCCTCACCTACTCATCCACCTCTCAGGGCCATACGGATTCGCGGCTACCATCTCAACCACCTCCACATCCACTCATCCCCACCCACTCCACTTCTCAGGGCCACGCGGCTCCACGCCCGCGCCCTCGCGCCGTGTCGCAAGTGCAAACTCACAAGCTGCAATCTGGCAGCATTATCGCTCACCTAAGATTTGCCCGACTTTAATCTTTAAATATTGGCGCTTACTCTGTGATAAGCTTCTGTACACTGCCTTATCCGAGGGAGGGCGCTTGGGCGCCGCGGGCGTCCGAAAAAACGCTCGCTGCCTCTCCCCGTGGCACCACGGCGTTCGCTCACGCCCGCCTCCCGCGGCGGCGGGGGTGCACAGTGGGCGGGAAGCGCCAAACACAACTCCTACCAAAAATTAGGATGTGCGACGCGAAAAACATACACGTAACCATTAAAAATTAATACTTCAGAGACCGGGAGCGGTAGCTCAGGTATCAACTGTCACTGCAGCGCCTCTGTCCGGGAGGTCCTAGGTTCGAGTTCTGACGTCACACCCACATCGGAAGGATTTTCGACACTAGCTTTTCGGCTGGGTCGAATTCAGTCGCTGTCTAGACGAGAATTCTAGCGGCCGGCTGCTCTGTACTTTTCCGTGGTTTCTCCGATCAACACCAGGCGAATGCCGGAGCAGTACCCTAACAAACGGGCCACGGACCGCGCGCGATCTGTCCTTCCTCTTCCTTGTCTTATCCTATCCCCTTACACACACTTACATTAACATGCTACCACATATTCTGGGAGACCGGTCGGGAGCTTAGAGCTTGTCCCGGCTGGGGCGGTGCCCCGCTCGTGGGAGAGTGCTGGTTAGGGGGAAACCCCACTAGCCGACTGTAGGTCGGCGCCGGATCACCGCCATCTTCCGAGAAAACACATGCAATACACTTACAGGACTAATGGCCAAAGCAGTTGACGCGCCCGGAAACACGAAAAAAAATCAATCAGTGTATCATTAGAATTGTCTTATCGTTCCATGGTCATCGTCATCATTCGATTGAAAATGAAAAAACAATATTTAATTTTGTTTTTCTATAATTTTTAAAATAACAGAAAATAACATCGCGAAATCCCAGTTCAAATGTTAATGTGTACAGCTTGAAAAAATTCGGCATTTCATTCTTTTGTATTGACCATTTTGGCCACAGATTTTCCGATTTGTTTCATTAAGCCCTTGTTTAACCCGTGATTGGCTGCAAGAATCACATTGCACCCGGTTGTATTCTTAGTTTTTGCTGGGCTGTGATGGTCCACCCAGTATTCTGCTCAATACAGGTACCGTGAGGCTACCATACACTCATAAATTATAAAATGTAACTCTACCTTTGCAGATTAATAGTGTCATGTATACTTTAAAACTTCGTAATGATAAAATCTATATTTTCCAAGTATTAGGACTTAAAATAACCACGGTTATTTAAAATTATTAGCCTGGTGAACTGGTTAGCCATTTATTAAGACCTTTACCTTAGTCAGATAGTTTTCCTACAAATACTTGTATTATGGTTTTACCTACAGAGATTTAAAGGTAGGACAATTTGGAAGTTATACATCGTTCACTTCGTAAATCGTCCTCCTTATCAGCATATACAACCCGAACTTCACCAAAAGGTGATAGATTATGTTTCATTTTTTTAGTAATTAATCCCATTCTGGGTGCGTGCTTTTTGGCGTCGTTTCGGCCCAGTGAGCGGCGGCGGCGCTGCGGATGTCGCGTCTTGTCAGCGCAGCTCGCTTCCGGTTTCCAGGCGCTGATAGAGGCGCGGCCTGTGTGCTCCCCTCCGGTGGATACACTTCGCTCCGGCTGCGAGATGGCTTGAAAGAAACACACTTGGAGGAAATCAGGGAAAAGCGTTTGTTTGGTTTCGGCCGGGAAAATCCACCGTACGTCTTCAGTTGTCAGATATAATACATTTATACTTTGGTTGTTAACGTTTTTTATGTAAGGAAAACCTCTTGCATCAGTTGCTTATTTTAATAACATTAATGTAAGTTTTCCCCTGTACAGTATTTCATATTCAAATGTGTTTTATAATTCGCCCAAAATCCTTTTGATACATGCGGATAGTGGCTGAGAGATACGTACCTAGCAATATGCGGGATCTGGTACTGCTTGAAAATGAGCTATTACGTTTCGCAGAGCGAATTCGATATCGTTATCGTGATACTACCACGATTAAAAACGCCTAAAAAATTAAGATTAATTTGTGTGGAATATAATGTCCCCCTCTCCAATTTTTGAGATTTTGTTTGCCGACCCATATTAGTTTGATCCCATAGAGTCGCAAGTAACTGCGTGAAACCACGAAAAATAAAGTTCAGCATTGGTGATTCCTTTATGTATAGAGGCTTGTGTTTGTGTGTGTAAGAAATGGAAAGCAATTGGAATAACTTCTTATAGTAATGACCAAATGACTGTGTTTTTAATTATTAATTAGTAAGAATGTTACGTATATTATAGACAGCCTGTAATTTAAAGCAAAATAAACATTTAAAAGTTAATTGACATTTATTAATACATCGTAATTTATTTGCATTTTATTTATGATGTATTAATTAATGTCAAACAACTTTTGAATTTGTTTTGTTTTAATTTACTGGCTGTCTATAATATATGGAACATACTTACTAATTAAAGAGTAATTACAATTATATATTGATAATGAAATGAAATTAGCATTTGACATTAGTGTACAAAATAATCTGAAGAATTAGATCTGTAATAGCTATAACACTAAGACCCAAAATTGAGAATCTGCTTTATGATGTTTGCCCTAAACATTAACATTATCATAGCTGTGTGGGATTGGATTGGATCAAATCAGAATCCCGTGTTCTTGATTAGCGGCTGAGCACACGCGCAGCAGCCTTCGCGTCATCCGCAGCTGCGCGAGGTGAGCGCAGCGCAGCTACTTGTTGCGGCGAGGGCCCCTTCCCCCTCGGCTGCTCGGCGCCGCGCTGGACCGGCCCCGCCCGCCCCCACCCCGCCCCGCGCCGTACCCGGGCGTGATTTAGGACGAGTTCTTGCCGCGGCGGCGGAATTAAGATGCTAAATACGTCCGGAGATGACAAGATTATCGAGAGCGGGCGGCGAAGCGGTGGCGGCGCGGCGGGAGATTAGGGCGGGCGACGCCGCGCCGTGGCGTGGCGTGGCGTGGCGTGGCGTGGCGTGGCGCGCCGGGCGGGCGGGCGGTGGGCTGCGCCGCGGCCAAATTGAACGTCTTCCCGGCCGCCCCGCGCGCTAGGACATTACGGCCGGCCTCGGGCGAGGAGAAGGATCTCTGGGCTGGAAGGATCTGGGACCGCGCCGCGCCGCGGTAGCTCCCTGCCACGATGCCTCGATAAGCCAGGAGCGCCGCGGCGCCGACGCCAATGCCGCCGATGAGGCACCGCGCCGTGGGATGACGCCTACGTGACTAGCAAGAGAATATTTTCGAGCAGAAACATCGATATTATAACATCGATAATTTGCTTCCGATGTTTTCTGCAGTCCAGAAACATCGATGTTCTTGTTGAGGTGCCGTGCCGCACGACAACGCCTCCGTGACTAGCAAAAGAACATCGATGTTTTTAAAACATAGATACTCTCGAGCAGAAATATTCATATTATAACATCGATGTTTTGCTTTTGATGTTTTCTGCATATCGATGTATTTGTCCAGAATTCTCAATGTTTTCAAAAAAAGAAATTCACGTGATATAAATAAATTTTCCAGTATCTATTTTATGTGTGGATTGCTCGCAATCAACAGTTATTGACAACTGTCAATGTTGATCCCCAGGCGGCACGAAACTGTTTGCCATTCGCAACCTTTCTCCAGTGTTGTTACCTTTTTTGATTATTGGGTAATATTGTTAAACTGTAATGTGAACCTTGACTCAATAGAACATTGGTTAGAAAATTAAGATGTCAGTCAAATTTAAGGCTGAATATACTTTAAACTAATGTTGACGTGTTATATATCACATTAGAACCACGTTATTTTACTTCGAAATGTTTCATCATATTTAAAACATCGATATTTTAAACATCCGTACTTTACAGAGGAGATTGGATTTAGGGAGAAATGATGGGTGAATTTTGTAGAGTATAGCTTGTTTGTATTCGTACTGTAAGGAAACTGAATCATTAGAGTTTTACTGTTTCGTAGGCCATTTTGAAAGTCATGCCTTTAAAAGATAATTGTTTATCTTTTCATGGATTTAGAAGCTTGAAGTGCCGTGTGGAACGTAATATTTCATAGCATAGTGAACGTAGATGGAGTTGAACTTTTAGTAGAATTTACAAATATTAATGCCAGTTGAGAGTTTGCAGTCCATTGTTTAAGTGATATTCGGCTTCGTCCCCGCTACACTAAAATCTGAGTAACTTCGTAGCGTTCTACATTTGCCGCATATTCGCTTCTAACTCATCACTTTCATTTCCGCAAAATGGATTTAACAAGCGAGATGTGGGGGTAGTTGAGGTATTTCATTGAGTCACAATTTCATTGCTGACAATAAATCCCCTAATAGTATTACCCGTTTCACATTTTTAATAGTGAAAAATATTACAAAATGTCTTTGCTGTTTTTTCCATGGTTTTATGCATTTAGGTTCTTACAGTTTTAATAAAACAACGCTAAGGAATAATAAATTACTCCAAGATCTATTCCATAAAACCGCTTTGTCTCCCTGATCGTGTAATGTTGAATAATTTTTCATAATTTCTAAGCATACTTCAAACGCAATCGCTATTTATCATAAGAAATTTTCAAACCACAAATGCATATCTTCATTTATCGAAATGCAAGATAATGATCATAATAACCAAATATCTCTGCAAATGAATAATTAATTACGCTTGCCAGTAGGGAGTCTTCATGCGTACTAGCAAATGCAAATTGTTCCGCCTGGTGGATAGTTTGTTCATACTCCTTCAAAATCAAGATTTGTCCTAATACGAATATTTTAAAGAAATGTGCTTAAATGTATTTTTTGTAACTTTATTTCTAGCGCAACTTTTACGTGCAAAAAAAGAGAATCCACTTGTTCGGGCAATTCGTTTCAACACTACAGACATCCCATGCACGTACACACGCGCATTATCAAACCGGCAGGAACTTTCAGGCGTAACAAACCACATTTTTCGGGCGAGTGCGCTCATTGCGCCGGGAGTGCGATCTGGTTCATGATTTAATGGCTCGCGATTTGATTTCTCGTTGGGAGCAGACACTCTGGAATCATTCCAGCACACAAACCCATTTGTGGACTGAAGTCGAACTGCCGCAGCAGGGGACGAGTAGATTGCACAGTGATTAGGACGCAGAATTCTATTCAGAAGAGTATTTCCCCGTTTATTCGTTGCAGAAAATATTTGTAATAATTTAATAGCTACGAAGAAGATATGCCAGTAAAATGATTTAGAATTTTTACCGTTGGCTTTTGAGATCGTGAATTCAAGTACTGAACGAATAAGTATGGTTATTTGTGCTTTCGGACGGTTGTCAAGTGCTGGAGACCGTCGAGGAGGCGGAAGTATGAACAGTTTGAAAGACGTGATGTTCGCATCGTGACTTTTCTATCCCAGCAAACAAACCTGAAGAAGAATGGATGACGGGGCAAGGGATTATTCCGAGGTGGAGTATTCTAAAAGTAGAAGTGGATGAGTAGTTCAGCCCAAGATGGTGGTCAACGTGACACTTACCCAAACCACGGCTGCGTGTGTAAGAGCACTTTGGGAAAGAAGCTACGGACAATGGTAGTAAATAACAGCTGAATGCAGTACTCATAACATTTCAAATTCAACCGAAATTGTCACATAATTAAATCTAGTCCCTGATCACTTCTTTGTAAGATATAAGATAATATTTAAAGATATTTTTTTTACCGTGACTGAACATTTAAACATTTCTGTACAAGACTACAAAGCAACATAACTACTTCATAACATTTTTCTATTTTTCAGAGGTTTTCACAGAATCAAAACTGAAAGTCAAATAACATTTGTATGATGGATTAAATAAGCTTCAAAGGTAGAGTTTTCCTAGCACTTCTATTTCTAGAAAACTCATCACATTAAAACCGACTACAATAAATTGGTATAAACGTTTTCACCAGAAAGATACGTAATTACATGAATATAAAAGATGCTCATTTTAGTTCAGCCGATTTCCTCAGAACCTCGGATTTTTCTCCGCCGTGTATCAAACTCGGAGTGTTCTGCGCATCTGCACGCGTTGGCGGCTAAGGCAGCGGTGCCGCGACCAGGCCAGGGGCGCTCGGAGGGGTCCGTGGCGGGAGCGGCTGCGGAGGGGGCGGGGCTGGGGAACGAGAGGGAGGGGAGGGGTGAAGTGCGCGGCATGCGGGGAGGGTCCGCCGCGGCGCGCGAGTCTCATTAACACTAAATTGGGGAAATCAGAAGTGGGGCGGCGGGTGAGGCAGCGACGGCTGCGCGGGTCGGGACCGCGATGGCTTGCGCGGCCAAGACACTGCTGCGCGTGCGCCGCGGTTTTCCTACTTTGCGATCTTCCATTTGCATTGGGCGGGTACACTGCCATAATATTACAACATACTGTAGATATATGCGTCTTAACGTTGTTGTTTTTTTAAATTTATTTCTTCTCGTTCGACATTTCTGTCTCTCGAGGAGATTGAAAATAGTACATTTTATGTTATAACATTTTGGATATGGCTATCCATAGCAAGGAGTGTTCATTCCTACTCGTGAACATTGTCTAAGTGTCAAAGGTTTGTTCAGGTTTCAAGGTTTGGTCTGAGGTGTAACGTTGAAATTTAAGGTAGCGCTTGGAAAAACAAGTTACGGTGGTCTCAGTCTATCCTTAGGGAACCTTGATTTAATACAGGGCCATGAAGCACGACTGCCCAGATTAAATATTGTGGAACAAGGTGAAGAGTAAAGATTTTGATAGAAATGGTCGGCTATTTTACTTATGTGTTCATCTAGCAGCAATATATTTAGCTCGCGATGAATTTGGGAATTTGGAATAAACCATGGTGCCTTGAGGGTCTTCCTTAGGAACTTATTTTGGAATGAAACAAACTTTTAGAGGTTATTGGGCGCTACGCCACCCCATACTGGACATGTATAGGTTAGAGTGGGTTGAATACTTGATTTGTACAGTAATATTCCGCTTTCTATACTAATGGCAGATCGAGAGTTAATTAAGGGGAACATTTTTGACCAAGGTTTTACTAGCAGTTCCGTGCATGTGGGATTTCCACGTTAGTCTTTTGTCAAATAATACTCCTGCTGATTTGTCAAATAATACTACTAATCTTGCGCTGGTTGAGCGGATACACTGCCACAATGTTACAACATACTGTAGATATATGCGTCTTATCGTCGAACTCGGTAAGTTTTGAGAAATGAGTCAGAGCATTGAGATTATTTATCGGGAAACTTTTTATACATTACCTATTTCATCAAATAACGGGAACATTTTTTTCATTCAGATCTTTAGTTTCGTCAGTTACGTTTTTTAGTTAGTTGTAATGACGGAGATGCATCGTGCTCATCTCCATAATAAAACCTTTCAATGACTTCCAAACGTGGCTACCATTAGGCATAGTATATTCCACACTTCAGATTGTACGAAGATTACTAATAATTTGACTAATCTCACAAGCAATTTCCCTAAAAAACCTTTTTATCCTAACACAGCACTGATCTTCGGAAGACGCAAATGTATATCTTGTAAATGCATTCGACGATGCCGGGCCTTTTTACAAGTTAAGGAAATCACAGTCATATGTTTCCACATGTGCTGTCGAAAAAAACTTGTTACCAGTTTTTAGTGCTGTTAGAGCGAACCCTATAGTTCTCTCCGCCACTGGTACGTGACGTTACTTTCAACGTTATACGTTTTGTGGTGGTTATGATCTACAACCACACTTTTTTGTACTTTGCGTACACGAGTAAAGTATGTAAAAGTGACGAATAATTTCCTATATCACAAAATAATGTTTTCCGAGTATTTATCTAGAGAAAAATATAGATCGACTTCTTTTCGATTATCAGATGATGAAACTAAGTGACTAAACTTTATAAAATTGCACAAAAATGAGCAAAATCAAAGCTCTACAGAAACGTTTTTCACACAGGCATATCATTAGGAAAATATATTGTATTCTCCATTTTCCCAAAATATGCTAATTTTAAATGAAAAATATTTAGTATAATCGTTGCTTACTACGTTATACAATTCAAAGTGTTTAGTAATTTGAAATAGGTAGTAAAAGAATATCCTAAAATGGCGTATCAATGATGATACTGAATTTAGGTATCAACGGTGATCCTTTAACGCGCCCTGGCCTACACTGAGAATCGAGAGACGGCGTGGGATGAGCGCATCGCCTCTGCAGCGCCGTCCGCTCCGCGTCCGCCACTCGCGACGTCCAGCCCCTTCCAAGGAGCTATTGTCTCTCGTCCAGTGACATTCCGGGAGGTACCCCGACCACAAAGGAACAAAATGCGCGGCTTAGGTGCGCCGAAAAACGCCCGAGCGCCGACGCGCGGTGCAGCCCCTCGCTCGCCGCTATTAAGCCGTCCGTACTACTACTTCTACTACGCAAGTTGCCAACTCGACGGTCGCGAGCCGGGTAGTCATGGGAGGAGACGCTGTGGATGCCTTTAAATTCACAATTGAGTTTGGAACATAACTCCCAGTTTCCGAACTATCCTTTGTTATATGCACTCCATTCATTACTTAATATTCCAACCATAATTTCCTATTTCCCATTTTTCCTCTCGACTTCAAATTAAAATGAACGTCAGTTTCTGTGACAGTCTACTACTAGAGGAGAAGTTTTAAGTTACTTCAAAATGTAAAGGTTCTCATAATAATGTCGATTAATGGAAATAATACGGTAGGTGAGTAGTTTTCGAAATAGCCGACGGAGCGTGGGTTAAAGGACAGTACACTAATTAGTTTTCCAACTGTGGATATTAGGTTTCGAATGTCGGTCCCTCATAAAGACTGTGCAGAGGGTGAAAGTGAGTTCTTTTAATAATAAAAGATTCTTCCAAGTTACCCAGATTCCCGATTTACTTTTCACTGCCAATAGCTCCATAACCAGTCATCGCATCATCATATTCATTTCATTAACTGATTCGCTGTTCACGGAATAAGCCTATATTCGGATTTATAGAATAGCATTAAAAAGCTCGTATTTGACAGTTACCGCAAAATGATCGGCATTGCAGTTGCTATCGCTACCTTTTCACCTCCTCAAATCAGAATTAAAATCCTCATCGTGGGAAATTTGTCAGGTCACAAAGAAGACTCTAGTGGAAAATCTTCAGACTCTGTTTCCTCATTCCACGCACTTAGTAATTATCTCTATTTACGTGAATTATCTACAGCTACTACATATACTATTTTACACATGTTCCTTCTCCTGATACACAGTGGATGCAATATGAGCATAAACTCTGCCTTGTTATCGTGAAGTAGGGATTACTCGCACTACTTTATTAATTATTTGATTCACCTTGCAACTCTGGGAAACGGGATTCGGAACCCACCCCACAAGGGTTTTTTGAGGAAAACAGTTTTTATAGAAATTGCTAAGGGTTTCCTCTCATGCCATTTTCCCATAGTGACTGTAGCGATTTTCCTTATAGCATTTATAAAATACATTATATGTCCGAATCAATGTAAATGCTAGTTACAATGTAACTAACACCCTGAACAAAAACAGCATAATCCGACAGTTGCAATTGCTAAAACTTTGGCATTTCTTTTAGTGATAGGAAAAAATATTGACGATATATTTTCGTCATACGATTTGTCAAAGAAGTACACTCCCAAAATGTTTTATATGACAACTTTCCTAGAATTATTTTACTGGAATGAGAACATATGTCGACGGCACAATATTACTTTCATGAATATACACAATGGGCCTTCTTTTTAATGTGGCAATATTCGCAAACATTTATTTTGCTTAAAATATATATAGAAATAAAGGAAATAGTTAAGAGATGATTTGTGAAGTAATACATTCATTTTACTCCGTGCTACTGCTATTATTGCGTACCCATCATTTCATATTATTTTCAGAAATGCATGATCACCACCAAACAAATATTTTCACTGTATTCGGGAAGTACTTATGACGCAAAACGAAAAATAACTCCCCAAACCATCCTTCAATCACCCACCACGTTGCCGAATAAGATTCGTCACTCACCACAAGAAACTGCACCGGCCCACGTCAGCCAATCACGCAGTGCACGAAAACCCGCCCAATCGCAGCGCGACGGAGCATACCGGACAGTTATGGCGCCGCGACAATTGGCGAGTCCCGCTACGCGCGGGCCGTGCGTCTGGGTCCGGGCCCGGCCGCCATTCTGGAGGAGCCGCCGGCCGCCCTGCCCTTTCTTCCTCTTCTTTGCCGCCGCGCCGCCCGGGGCCGAGAGCGAACGCGCGCGCCCGCGACACCGCGCGCTGGCTGGCGGACGCGTTGGAACGACGCGGCCTCCGACCTATGGGACGACCGCCTCCGCCGCCACCGCCGGCCCGGCCGCGCCCGACCGCTTTTTCGGCGCGGCTCTGCGCGATTTCAGAAATCCCCTCTCTCCCCCTCTTCCCCGTTCTTACGCCGCTCCGGCTTGGCGCGTCGCCGCCGCCGCCGCCGTCGCTTCGACCCGGTCGAGACCCGTTCACCGGGCACCAGCGATGTTCTCCGCGATCGTTCCCAAAAAAGAACCGCGTCGAAATAAAACAATAGTTTGGGAATCTGTGAAGACGGGAACTGCAACGATCCCGGCGCGAGCTTCCAAGAAGCTCTTTGGCTTTTTCGCAGAAAATCGCCTCCATTCAGGTTGCTGCGTTCATTCTTATACCTTCGGCGACATTTGCCCGAGGAATTGCAGAACATGGACGCGGGAATGGCAGGCGCAGCCGTGCGTTCTTCGAACGGATTCCTTTTCCTTCCTTTCCCACCCATTCAGTCGGCGCGCTTCCATTCACTTGTTCCTCTGCCTCGGTGCCTCGGAAACTGGGCAGAGAAAACGCTATTGACATCGACTACGAAAAGGTTGATTCCTAGAAAAGCTATTTCAGATGTTATTGAAAAATGTGCGAAGATTCCAGACGCCAAAACCTACAACCAGTTCAAGAGTTATTTGAATTAAATGGCACTTCAACGAAAGTTTACGATACGTGATTGATGGAGCACTTTAGGACTAGTTCTGCCACATTAAGATGAAATGCATTTTCGTCTCAGTCTACTTGTCTATTTTGCGTGGCACCGTACGGCATCTCTCAGTGTCTCTTTTCCTTCCCGCAAGTCCGTAAGGGAACACCCTCTCCATTTCGGCTTCTCCAAAATAATGTTGCAAAAACTTTTAGAGGAGACGGGGATCCGTTGCACCGCAAGCACATGTGGGTGATTTGCTTCTGCCTAAAGAAACAGCGGAGTCTCTCTGGTTTTCCCGAGCGAGGTCCGGGGTCCTGAGAGCCTTGCCCAACACTTAGCTCATATTCCTCGATCGTGCACGCTCAAAATGTCTTCGTTTTCTATAATCGCTTTAATAGTTCACTTCCTCTCCCAAATTCTTTTTCGGGTTTCCACTTTGATTATTTTCGCATTCTAAACGTTTCTTTCCTTCTGCTCAAGCAAATACCCAATTCCCACATGGGACATTATAGAAGTGAGAAGAGAAATTTAGAAGCGAAATTTATCGTATTCCTTGTAACATCTACATTTCACCAGCCCTCATCATCAATCTTATCTTCTGCCAATACTGCATCCCCTCTCCAACATTATCCCCATTTCTTTCACCTTCTCAGTTTCCGACTTTACCTGACTTTGTGGTTCTTGTGTTTGTATTCTCTGTTCTCCATTACAACTACTCATTCCTTAACATTCTTCCCACAGCCTGTCTCTCCTGCACTAACACCCTCGCGCACCCATCTCCTGCGCGTCCTCGCCGCGCCTCTGAGAGCACTGTCACTCGCCGCAAACTCCTCCGCCGAGATTGCGGTCTGCAGCCTTCAGAGGGGCCGCTCCGCTCCGCGCCGCACCGCGCCCGCCGCGGCGGCGGCGGCGGCGGCCTCCCACGCGGACGCCCCGACGCCGCCGGCGCGCAGAAGCGCCAACCCGCGCGCCCGCACCGCCCGCGCCGGCCCGAAATTTTTTTGGCCGGGCCGTCATCCTCGGCTGAGGACAGTTTCTGTCCGCAAGATATTAACCGCGCGGCCTGCGTGGATCATTCCGAGAAACAGAACGCGCCCGCGCGCCCGCCCGCCCGCCCGCGCGGCCCCCGCGCGTTTTACAGTCCGCAAAGGCGCGCGGCCGCGGCGCTTCTTCTCCGCTGCGCGGTGCGCTCTTCGTTTTTGTTTTGCATTGTCTCCCCCTCCTCTTCCACCTCTCCACTCGCCCGCCCGACCCCGCCTCCTCCGTTTTTACGGCGACATAGCTCCGGGGCTGGAAACAATAGGCTTGAGCCTCGCAGCAGATATTCGCCTAACTGGACATTCCTGCGTGCCCATATTTTGTGAACTACTTGTTACACACCTGCGAATTTCGGCGCCGGGCCCGAGGTCGCCGGTTTTAGCCGGGCGGTCTCGACGGTGGCGGGGGCGGGGGCGGGGGCGTGGAAAAAGCGCGCGTCGCGAGAGCCCTCGAACGGAGCTTTGACGAGTTTATGAGCTGCCTGTACTAGCATTTGCAAAGAAATTCGACACGGTTTTTTGGCGGGGCGGGCGGGCGCGCGGGCAGATGACTTATAAAAGGCGGCACACGTGAGGGAATGAGGGCTTCTGAGGGGCCGCCCGCGTCGAAGCCGCGTGCGACTGTTGCTGAGCCGCGGACGCGCGTGGCGGACGCCGCTCCGCGCAAGAAGCGATAGGCGAAGAAGGCGATGGCCACCGCCGGGCGAATGCTTCCTAGAGCGTGTGCGAGCAACTTGCGCGGCACCCGGTTGGCCAAAGCAAATGTGCGGTTTGTACTTTACCTTCTGGAGGTGGAAGAAGTTAAAACTGGAATTTTGCTATGAAATTTACTTCGAGAATACGAAGTTTCCAGTTGGAGGAAACGCTCATATTCTGTGCACATCCACAGAGTTAACCCAGAATAACTACATTGTTTACTTTATTTTATGTATTTTTCACATTAGATATAATACCCAACGTACGAATAACATGCAGTTCGAATCGAATACCATCTGGGGAAATGGGATGATATTAGAAAATAATTGATTTCCTGTGATTTTCGTTAAACATCTATTATGTAGTCGTGCTAAAGTATTATTTCCTCTTGGAAATCATGACAAATTTTGGATGCACATTCAACTTAGATTGTTTCAGAGAAAGAGCTTCCGTCGAAAACTAAAAAAAAAAAGTGAACTGGCAACTTTACCTAGAGACTGGCAACACTCTCCCAGGTGTTCCTGTTTCTGCTTTCATTAGCATTCTGCTCTAGCTCTGTTCTCTTTACTCCCTTGAGTTCATCTTAGACTGAGCGAGGCCAAAAGGGTAACAACCACGCTTTGGTTTCTTGTTTATTGCGAAATAAAATGAGCAGAGGGGCGGTGAGAGAAGTGGCGAATGTGCTTCTGACGCCCATAAACACAAGGTTAACTTAGAAAGCGTGGGGGCAGCCAATGCGTTCCCCTCTGAACAGTGAACGCGATTTCCATTCTCTCGGAAATGCACTTTTCTATCTTAGGCAAGTTATGCACCCACAGTAACAAATAAAATGTATCCAGAACTACCGTTTTCACCACTTCTCAAAAGTTTCCCCATTGCTGCACGTGTTACTAGGTTATATTTTAGGAAAAAAGGTAGTATATCAAATGATGACATAAAAATTGTGACTTTTAAAATTGTGACCTTAAAAAAGGCAAATCAACCTTGTAAGAAAATTTAATTCAGTTTGCATTCAGTGTGTTACCGGAATGCTTAGCTTACAAGTATTATTTTCTCTCGCATATTAATTTTGACACGTTATACTTATAATTCGAAAAAAATGATCAGTTATAATATAGGAAAATTTAAATAATGTCGCTTTACTGATATACTCATGAATTTTCCGTATCGAATCATGTTTAATCTTGCACTACTAAACGTATCTTTGAATTTCACTCGTGAGATAACTATTAAGCTTTTCGTCTTTGTTGAGAGACTTAGGTATTCAAATTTGTTGAGCCTTCTTTGGATTGTATTTACCCTTCCCCGTGTTTCAATGCTTATTCGCTCAGGTTTTGAATTTAGTTGTTGAACAATAGGCATTCGTTCCACTTCAGCATTAAATCTTTAAAACCAATTGGTTTCCTACATTATTCTTCATGTTCTATATTAGATTATTTGTATGGTCCTGATGCAATGTAGAACGAATGTATAAGTTTCGGATACTTCACTTGCAATTTATATTTTAATTCTAATATCTCAAACCCGAGTACAAAATAAAATATGGTTTTAATATCAAGATGGTTTCTTCTGAAACTTTACCATTTATAAATAATTTGAAAAGAACAATTGCATTTATTGAAGCATTGAAATAAACAAAACATTGAACCGGACTAAAAGGAAACTAGCGACAAAAAACAAGTTCTAATTTTAAGTAGAATTTTTCAAATTGTTCGAGTCACAATTTGCATATGCGCGTTTGTTTCGTTTCTTAAAGTAATGTCCATGTCTTAAAATCGGTGAAACGCCCACGATGTTCGCGGGTTCGCGATGTAAAGAACAAGCTCTAATTTTAAGTAGTATTTTTCAAATTGTTCGAGTCACAATTTGCATATGCGTGTTTGTTTCATTTCTTAAAGTAATGTCCATGTCTTAAAATCGGTGAAACGCCCCCGATGTTCGCGGCTCGCGTTAGCCTCGTCGGCTGAGCCGGCTCCTCCTCGTAAGCTGCCCAGTGCTCCACAGCGTCAAGCAGCGACTATCTCGCTAAGCCGGGGACAGCGTGAGGCAGCAGTGGCCTACAGCTATAAAAGATATCAACATGAAATAAAAAAAAGATGTGGGCTTGATCTGTTTTTGTGGAGTGTTTTAAGTTTCGTCTGGACCCTACAGGAGCGGTTCAAGGCCTGCCGACGGCGTTTTATGGGCACGCTGGCCGTCGCCCCCGCCTCCTTCGCCAACGCTGCCTCCGCCTCCGCCTCCCGTGCTCTTCCTTCGCCGCAAAAACCTCACGTTCGCGCGTTCGAACTTGTGCACTCGGCCGCGCCATCGACTCGAGGTCCCATCAGGCTTGTCCATGCTCCGCCGGATATATTTAATCCTCGACGATCGTCTCGCATGCAAGAAAATGTTTGTTATTCTTTCCCTGTTCTGGGTGCTGATTGGTGGCAAACTCTTTGTATACTGTACTATTATTGAACCGTAACTCAGGTAGCATTTTCAAAAAAATGTTGACAGAAAATGTAATTAAGGTAGTGTGTTATGTTCGGTATCTTGCAGTTTGTAATTTCATCTTCCTTAACTTCCCAAAGAAAGTTATTTCGTTTCTTCACGAGTTCTTCTCTTTCCGTATTGGAATTTCGAAATTTGAACAATTTTACGAATCACCTCACTAGTTTTCTAAAAGATAACCTATAATCAGTAATACAGTTGCTGTTATTATTATTATTATTATTATTATTATTATTATTATTATTATTATTATTATTATTATTATTATTATTATTATTATTATTATTATCATTATATTATTATTATATTATTATAAGTATTATTATTATAACTCATCTAAACATTTTTTACTTCTGTATTATTGCATTGAAGTTACGTTTTTTGCGGTTCTTTTAGAAAACAACATTTGAATTTCTTCATCAACGCTCTCTTTCTGAAATGTTCTTAATTTGATTCTATAAAAAATAGAGGTGAATATTGTTGTCCATGATTAAATTAAAAAATAATTATTACTTTTTTAAAATTGAAATACAAAATACAATGCGTTTAATTAACATTACAATTTTAGTAATTTGCTTATAGTTTTGAATTTAAATTGAATATAGTGTACAAAAATGATAAACGTTTTGCCGTTGATAATGTTGCTAATACTATATTTTATATTTCTGAAGAACAATTGCATCATGAAACGTATTATGATAAACACCACTTGTTAACGACAGTTTTGCTAACTCAACACATAGTTTACCTAAATCTTCATGAACCACTTTTTTAGAAACATTTTTTCTCTCAATGTTTACTACATACGGATTCGTGAATGTAAAAGAATTTAAAACTGAATTTTTAAAATAAAAATTTAATTCCGGAAAATTAAAGTCAATCATTTGAAGCACGGTTATTTGAAAACGTTTGAGAAAAATCTATAAATTACGAATTCTTGGAAAAATGCACCGAATTTCCAGCTTTGGCAGACCCAATCATTTCAGATCTGTAAGGGAAGAGCAAATCTATTTATTGGGAAAGCATTTATTTTTGGAAAAAGCTTTATAAAATTCTTTGGCAAGCACGTTTTTTAGAAATGGATATCGAATTAACTTTCAATAAGGACATATTTCTCACAAAAAGTTGACTAAAAAGAACTGTGTAAAATGTAAGTATTGAAACGAAATATCAGCGTTGTTTACACTTTCTTTTCGGGGAAATGAAAAAAGAATGCTTCATATTCTCTTTATTAATTTACCAAATTGTGAATTGGCATTCAGAATACAATGAATTTAGCCAACCGAACAGTAGCCAGCAGAATACTTTCGATATGAAAAACAAAAGCGTTATTATCTCATAATCGCTGGAAAATTCTGAGAGCATGTTATAACATCATTGATATGATTCCGTCAGCATCAACTCCAGAATACTGCCTTAAGATGCACCGTCGCCCGCGCCGTGGAAGCTGCGGAGGCGTCGGCGCTGGGCGTAGGGCGCAGAGCCGCGGGAGGGGGGAGGCGGAGGGGCCCGGGGGTCCGGCGCCCCCCGCCGCGGGCGCCGCCCCGCCCACGCCGTGTACGGCGCGCGGGGGGCCGCGGGGCTGCCTTATCGCCGCTCCGCACGTCCCCCGCCTCATCGCGCGTGATGACGGCCATCTGAATTGCTAAACCGCCGAATAATGTTCCCGGCGCCGGGAAAGTTTATCATTTACAGACGACTGTTGCGGAGATAAGTAAAGATTGTAATCCGGAGCACCCTGGCCGTACCATCAGGCAGCTCGACCTTGTAATAGAGTGCGGGAATTAACATAAGCAGCGGACGCGCCACGGGGTAGGGGCAGGAGGGGATTCTGAAGAGACGGAGCTGGGAGGGGGGGGGTAAAAAAAGGACGGGTGTGCCCCGCGGGCGACAAAAGGGGCATGGTGCGGTGGGTTGTGTGGGTTGGCCCCTGGCTGTTGGTCGTAATTAGCAGGGGGAGGAGGAGGCGGCGGCGACGGCGGCATTCTTGGGAGGAGGCCCTGGAGCACTCGGTGGCGCCACGGCTTGTGGGGGCGGGCTGGCGCCGCGCGAATCGGCGCCTACTGTTCGCGTCCCTTTTAGAAGGGATGCGACCGAGTTAACCCTCGATTCCTCACGACGGTGTATCATTGGCATCCCCCTCGGAATTTTAGAAACGCATCATTACGTAGTTTTGTTAATATTAAGGTTCTTGCGTATTATAAAGTGGGATCTTTTTCAAAATTATCCGGGTCGCAAATCGTTTTCTGCCTTAGTACTTTGTGTCGATTTAACACTTCCTGAGTTCCTTCAGAGAACACAGAATTTCAAAACTCCTTTCCTGAGTTTCGAATATTAAACAAAATATAGGAGTAGAAATGAAAAAATAATTGAATTATACTGTATCTTGAATGATAACATATCTTATGATCTTAATAAATAATCCTGAATCAGAATCTGGGCTATTAACTTCTTTCGCTTCTCATTACACATGAAGTAATCAATACATTACAACTTAAATGTTTTGAACAGGGGATTCGTATGTTAGGTATCAATACAAACCGAATATCGCTTCAAAGCGCTTATAAGGCTAAAATCATTATTTAGTTCAGTCTTCATTCTATCTGTCCTCTTAAATTAATGTGCATTGCATGTTAAGACCAGAAAGGCATACCAGAAAGGCATTGCACATGCAAACATTTTGCTCTCAAGTTTCTGCACGATGATTCACAGTGGTTTCTTTTCTTTTTTTCCCCTCGGTCCACGTTTCTTTCTTCTGACTTTTTGTAGATCGGTTGGACTATTCTCGCTGAGTAATAAATAACCGTCTGGACGTTGAAAATATATTTTATTCGTTGGTCAATGACAATGATTTTCAGACTTTAATAATGAATCAAATACGTTGAAAATTACGTGATGTTACATTGATGTGGATGTGAATTCTATCGTAACGAAAACCTGAAGGAGCTAACGTGATGAATTCTTGCAGCATGTTGACTTGCTTGAAAGACCTGTATAATACGAAGGCTTAAAAAATTGATCATATTTTCTCAGCACGTACTTTTTATATTAAGGAGCGTGTCAGCGTTCGTAATTACGCCTGTGATGTTTGATGAACATTCATTTTCTTGTTATAAAGCCGAAACAGTCAGTTCTTTATGACACGTATGTCATCAAGACGCTTGTTCTTTTGAGTAACGTCCCGCAGTTAAATTAAGAGGGTTAAAATGAAACTTACAAAATAATTCCCATTCAAAGCCAATGTTTCAATGCCGAATATATCTACAATTTCTACCCAAGGCTATCTTTATCGGGAAATAATTTATCTCGTGAAATAGGCAGTACGAAATAGGAACTATCTAGAACCTGGATGCTCGCAATGGCAATGCCCACATTTAGCCCTCTTCGCGAGGTTAGACCAACTGGCGAGCCTTGTGGATGTGTTACGGAATCTATGTTCTACCTAGATTACCTCGCCGACTTCAGGCAATGTTGCCAACGTTTATCCTCGGTGCCTGCTATCTCCTAATGGGCTATCAAATCCTTGCAATATCTCCATCGGCTCGCTCGTTTCTTCGCACTATCGCTTTGCACGAGCTCTGAACTCGATTCGGACCACCTAGGTAGTAGCTCGCGGGCCCCATAAACATCACTAGATCTTGATACACAGGCGTGAAGTGATCGCAATAAGTAGACTGAGCAAAAGTACTGAGCATGGTTTGGTTAATCTAATATTTACAGGGAGAAAATTAGGGCACATGAAAAATTTTCTTGAGGCGAGAAAGAGAGAAACACCCCTTATTTTTCTATTCGTTACGTTCACCGAGAACTTTTTTGCGTGTATATTTATCGCACCCGATATTTAAAAATTATTGTGGAGTTGAAGTTTTAGATATCACTTCCCACATTTTACAAAAAATGCTAGAAATTATTACATCGCGCCATTCACGTATTTAAAGTAAGATTAGCATCCTTATTCTGTGTTTTTAATTTTTTTGTACTTTCCTTCAGCATAAGTAACAAATAAATACTGAATAGTAGAGTACACAATAAACCCCGGAAGACTAACAACAGAAATCCTTCAATCGGCACATATTTTCCCGCCTTAACAATCTCATAAAATCACCTGAGTAAAAAGGCTTGTAAATTTCGAGAAGTTACGTATTCTTGCAGATTCCAGGAGCATAAACAACTGTACATCCAAACCGCAAATGGCGATGGAATTGCCGAGAAAAAACTTCCCTGGTGCTTTTTCACACCAGTGGTTCGCAAGGGAGCGTGTCGGTCGAAGATCTGATGCCGTTCCGACGCACAGAAGAGGCGCGCTTCCAGGGTCCGCAGCGATTGAGTAGATTCGCACCACGGCATCCATATGGAGGCATCCACAATGAATCTTACGCAATTCATTACATGCCTATGTACTCAAGCAGAAAAATATGTTTATATATTAAATATGCTGTTCGGTGAGAGACAATTTCTTAGATGTTGGGGAATATCCAATTTATTATTTAATTAATAAGCTAGTGTAAAATTTTGTACATGTTGGATGTATCGCACATTCTATGAAATTATGCATTGTATTATGTTATTTTATTTTATACAGACAGATACCCGTTATCATATATTAGACTATTAGTGACTTTTTTTGTGAAAAAAAAACTTGCTCAAACAAATGGATTTAACGACTAGATATTTGCTTCGTTCGGTCAATACATTTCTAGTATTTGAAAAAAAAAAACAACAACACATTGTCTATTTTTACGATACATAGAGAAGGCTAATTACCATTTTATTCCCATGAGCCATATAATCCCTAACCAAATACATCGTACTACAATTCTGAATCAATGAATCCACATGTGCAGGATTCCTCTTCATGCAGGAGCTCGGAAAGCCTCTGGTAGGACATTACCAACGTGAATAAACGACCTGTTGAGCCCGCCTCAGGGCGTTTGTGAGTCTGCTGGCGAGTGGGGTGGGGGCGTCGGCGCGGCGTCGAGGGCGTCGGCACGGGCAGCGGCGGGCGCGGACGTCATCACCGTCGCCGCGGGCGCGGTGCTCTGCGTCCCCCGCCTCCGCCTCCGCCGTTACGCTAGTTACCCGCCGCGCCGCAGGTAGCTACCTCACGATCCAACCCGCCAGCCATTATGACCGGGTTTATACATCCCGGTTTTTCTTCAATCGGACACCGTGAAAGAATCTCTCCATTGCGTCGCCGGCCGCTGAGCCGCCGCCGTCGTCTGGGCCCCTGGGGGACTCCTTCCGAACAATGTTCAATTTCTTCGACACGGCTGCACCCTCCGATCACCCGCCAAGATCGTTACTTCAGTGGGATGGCGTGTTGGCCTTATTTCTTTCCGGGATGACGCGTATAGCTAATGTATTCGCCGAGTGGTCGAGCATTTGACGTATTTCTAAGGTCCTCGCGGTTGTTTTCGCTATTATTCCTCGCCGCTTCGTTCTCCTCCGTCCTCGCGGAACGCGTGAAATTATGAGTACAAATGTAGCGACCTTCTGTTCATGTAATGAGTTCCAATTTGTTTAAATATGCTTGTTTGATCGCTTACTTTTCACATTCTTTCTACGCGCAATCACAATTTAAAAACTTTTGTGAGTGTTGTTGGGTTGATTTTATTAATTATCTCTCCATTCTATAATGTATTTTTAATAATAAATTCGATCGTAACATCACGTTATTTTATTTTATTCTATTCACATATTCATTTCTTATACAAAACCAACAACATTCAATTGTTTTGTAATGAAAATGATTATCAACATATCCAAGAAGTGTATGTTTCACATGCATTATCTGCTTCTTTTCTGCACACAGCTCGAATACACGAGACGTCAGAGATACATAAATACTTTCAACCACGTTCATCGTTCTCAAAGCACTATTTTCATTGAGGACGTAACAAATTTTAATTCAAGGTTACATTATAAGAAAGACGAACACATTAAAATAAGTTGCCTCGCAACCTAGTTTAAGATTAGTATGGAACGCACAAACTCAAATGCCCAACGATCGTCGAGCAAGATACAGATATACGTCCAGTCCTCTGCATTCTTCCAAGCACACAACAACCTTTACGATCGCAGAGCAGGGCCATGGTGCACGCAGCGCGGAGCGAACGTGGGGGCACCGAAGCATCACCTCCGAGCGGAAAAACGGCTGCCGAATATTTAGCATTCGTCCGGCAACCCGTCACGGCAATTTGCGACAGGAAAAGAAGACGACATATTTTACAGGGGGGGCGCTGGGGGAAAATTGATTCCGGGGGGCAGAGGCGTAAGAACGGCCCCGCGCGCGCACGGCCCGGTGCGGCCCCGGGCGCGATGCGGGGCGGCTCGAGCGCGCAAAAAGAGGCGGTGCCGTACCGGCGCGCCGCGACGGGCAGGTGGCGGCTACACGGCGGCGGCCGTCGAGGCGACAATGACAGAGGCTGCTGGGCCACGGAGGGGATGGTGAGCCATGTGGGTGGGAGGTGTGGTTGCGGTTGTGTTCACGTGGCAGGTTGCAACGGAAGTGAATAATTGTTATTAATGTATACTATATTATACATACTATACTATATATTATATATACTTGGGTTTTCGTAACGTGGCCGTAGTTACATACATTAGGTAATTTTTACACCTCCCGCCTTATAAAATGAATCTTTTTAATTCATTCGCGAACGTCCTTCTCAATGGGGCTCATGGCTTCAAACATGTGCTTATCACTGTTATAAAGATTCATTTTATAAGGCAGGAGGTGTAAAATGACAGCAATGTCATCAGCCACGTTCCGAAAACCCAAGTATAGTGCATGAAAGAATTTAAGCTAGGTCTAAAGATATAGATTTCACGAAATTTTGCCAACCTAGTTTGTCCCTAGTTTGCCTTCCAACTTTCAAGGCAAGAAAATCATAATTCTGTTTATTTGGAATATTGCTTTGCGTTTGGCAGAGGAGGAGGGAATGGTGACCATGTGAGAATCGACAGTAAAGAGATGAGCAATGTTAATAGTGCGTAAGAATAGAGCAATGTATTTAATCTCTGATCGACTAAGAAGTTTTTCTTCAATGAGCATATTTTCATAGCCCGCCTTCTCAACAAAATACTTCTGTGAAATGGATTGGATTAGTAGCGACGAAATAAAGAAGCACTATTCAGTGAAGTGTAACTATTTCTCAATTGCAGAAAAAGTGTATGAAAATCCGCAAAGTTACTCTCTCTTTCTTTGTCAATACTCTCACGGGTACATTGCTCTCTCTATCATAAATGTCAGTGGCGGCTGGTGCTCAACAGACTGGAGGTTGCACATCCATCGAATGACGGAAATATAATTTCCAAAATTCAAAACATGAATATATAATAAAATGTAATCAATTCAAGTAAATTAATTAAAAATAAGTTACATAAAAGTCTATATTGAAACATTACTTCATAATTTTATGAAGAGACACTAAGGGACTTCCATCCAGAACGGCCACCTTTATTCAAGGAACTCATCACATGTACGTTTTAAATCAACAAACCTAATATAAAATGAAAACAAGTTCTCCGAATATTATAAGCAATGCATTGAATAACGTCAATAATTGACTGAACTTGTGTACTTTCAATAACAAGCAAAATTCATAAAATTACGTTGCAGTCAGACGAGGACAGAATATTGGTATTCCCCTGAGACTCCCTCCCTGCGGTGCGCTAGACAGCGCCACTCGTGTGGTTGCGCCACCAAAAGATCCATGTTGCCCGTCTTGTATCGAAGAGCCAAAGCAGTAAACCCAGTAATACAGCCATGAGCCAAAAACGTGGTGCAGTTCCTGGCAAGGCACCAGAACCGGAGAGAGCGCCAGTTCGACGCTCTTTGGTCTTAAAAAGATTTCATGTACATCGATATTGCTGCAATACCTTGAATATTGAATGTCATTAAAAGGAAACTGTATATTCCTAAGATATTATGAGATCTTTTTCGTTTATCTGGAGGTCGTGTAATCGTGTAACTTAAGCAAGAGCCGCCACTGTTAAATGTAATCATTTTATATATAAGATTATACTGTGAGGGGAGAAAATAATTCTGATTATAAATTTATTAATTCTAGTTAATATTACTCTTTCGAAGATTTTTGAGAAGTCTGATAGCAAATTGATTCGTCAGATTCAGATTAAGATTTAGTTTGATCTTTATTTGATATATAAATTGGTAATGTAAGTGCACTTTTCCAGGAATTGGAGTAATAATTTAATCTACATCAAGCACTATATACCGCTGGTAATTACCAGGTCGTGGTATAGTGTAAATGTTGAATGACAATGTCAGGAATTAGACATCGAAATGAAATTTTGTTGTAAGTTTGAAAGTAAAGCAAGTAATTTTAGGTGGACAAATTAATTTTAATTTTTTTTAGGATTGTCAAAAGTGTTTTGTTAAATTATTATTTATATGATTTAATAATTTCAATATATTAAAGGTATTAGTTAAATTTCAAGTTATGTTATTTATGGTTAGAATCATTTGTAGCAAGGTAAAAAATAGTTTGCTTGTGTAATTATTGAATAATTATTAATTGAACTAACGTTTTTTCAGTGTGTGACGAATTTAATAGCATACAAAATGGAAGCAGAGCCATGTTAAATTCGAGATAAATAATTATTAAATTTGGGAAATCTACGTTTTTCAAATTATTTATTTATATCTCATTAAACTTTTATCAGAAAAGCGATCCGCTAACTCTTAAAAGTAAACAATACAAGTAAAAGGGTCAAATGTAACGTTTTCACTAACAGACAGATACGAACTTGATACAGACGCTAATCTTAACCACATGCGTAAGGGCCCCTGCACACAAGCGTTGCGTTGACGCACGATAAATAAATCGCGTCGTAGAATAACACTGTGTATTATGCGAAACGGCACACAAGCGCTTTGGCCGTTCCGCATCAATTATAGTGTTAACCTACGACGCGCGTTACTTATCGCGCGTCATTGTAACGCTCGTGTGACACACGCCCAAGATGTTAGCAATTCTCCTCCGATCGCACAGCACCCAAACAAAGGCGCCGTGGGAGGGCGTGGGAGGGCTAAGCAGGGCGAGACGGGGCAGGGACGGGGGTGGGGGCGGCGGCCGCCCAGTGGCGTCGGCGCGAGCACTTCGCGCGCAGCTGGCCGTGGCCGCGAGACGCGACGCGTCCCTTCGACGCTTCACCGCGTCCTTTCCGCGTTCCCCGTCGCTCACGTCGCCGCCGCCCGCGCTCGCCGGGGGGCGGGGCCGGCGCCCAGCGTCCGGAGCCCCCGTCGCGGAGGCGCGGCGAAGCAGCGCGGGCCGCTTTTTTGGCGCCCCCGCCCCCCGCTCCGCCCGCCACGGCTCCGCTCGCCCGTCGCCTCTCGCGGGCGTAAACAGAGTGACGTTTTCAGCTAAAACAGCGAGACGCTGTCAAAGGGGCATTTGACATAATAGTGTTGACGTTGTTATACGTTGTAAATGGTAATGAAACGTAATGCAGGAGTAAAAACAACAGGGAAATACGGTGCGTCAGGAAAATCTTTCCAAATCGAAACAAATCAGGCTCCCCTATTAAAAATAGCATTTATGTTGTAAGCTACCAGATCACTGCGAACCAAAGGAAGAGGACTACACTTCCAGCATCTGTTATGATTGTGGTGAGCACGTAATCTACGTTTTCTTTTGTTACAAGTTCCACCTCGTGCTACCAACATAATTCATGCTTGCTAGCACGCTCTCCAGCAAGGTGCCACTTCGGAAAGACATTCCTGGCACACTGTAAATTGAATACTGCAACGATAAGATGTTGATCTTGAGACTGGGTCTTGATAAAATTTGATGACGATCGCGTAAAAGAGAAATGGTACGAAGTATTCAGTAATACTGCAGGCATATGAGAACGCTGTAGTATTCTGAATGAGGGAAACACGAAAAGATGTCCACTCCCGAAACGAGGGGGAAGATTTTGTTAAGTCGCCGGAATACGGAAAAGCGGAGGATGGCAGCCGCGGCGGGGAGCGCAGCGGGAGAAAAAGCGGCGCTGGTTGCGGGGCTGGCGGCGAGGAAGCGGAGGCCGCGCAGCCAGTGTCCTGGGAGCCTGTGGGACGCGCTTGCGTGCCGCTCCGCACTTTCATACCCGAGTGATCGCTGTAATGGGGTGCGTGAGATGATCGTCTCCGCGACGGCGGCGTTACGCAGCGCCTCCCGCTTTGTTCGCTCCAGTAGCTGTCGCCCGCGGCGCACCTGGCCTCGCCGCCTCCGCCTCCTCCGCGGCCTCCACCGGCCGCGGCCGTCGCCACTGCGTCCAGCGCGCCCGCCTTCCCCTCCCCGCCACTGCCGCCATCTGCTGCATTCGCCATCGCCGTTTCCTGCTCTTCTTTCTCACTCTCGATCGTCACTCTTGCGTTTGAAATACCCACCGGTTGCGATGGTTCAACTGTGGCAGGGTGTACGATTGGGAGGTCCTAGGTTTCGAATCCCCAAGGGGAATTTGTGACACTAGCTAGATAGTTGGGGAATTCAGCCGCTGTCTGGAGGAGCATTCTAGCAGCCGGTTGTTTTCATCGGTAGTTTTCCGTGGTTTCCCCTAACAATCTGGCGAATGCCGGGGCAGCGCTGTGGCTAACGGGCCACGCGATCTTCCATTCCTCATCATTGTCTCCACCTCTCCCCTTATACACTCACTTTCAGGCACTACATTACAACACGGATTGTGTGCTTAGAGCTTATCTCGGCTGTGGCGATGCTCTGCTGCGGGAGATACTTTGAAGGAGAAAACCCACAAGGCAAAAAAAAAAAAACAACAAATCAATCGAAATCTCGTGTTGGTGTTACTGACGCCCCTACCTCACTTCTGTTTTTATCGTCGTCCTGTCATCTCCGCCCTCCCAACAACACACTGCTGTGGCACCTCGCTTTTCCAAAACTTCTGCATCGGTATGTGTCACTCTCAAATGGAAGACTTCTGCCCAGCATGACACTAATAATCCCACCTCCAAAAACTCGCCAAGGTTGGTCAATCCCTCTGGCGTGCTGTCATCTCCATCCCCAACACTTGCGCCGTCATGGTCTCGGCTATATCAGTAACGAGGCATCTGGATGTTGAACACGTTCCTACTGGTTCCTCTCTTCCACCAATTGTACTTCGGTTTTGAGCGCAAAAATATCTTCAAATCGACACCAGATCAACAACAGGAGTGACACCTGCCATCCGCCGATCATCCAATCCTTCGCTTCCTATCTCCTTCGCCAACTTCACTCCCACATCACCACCTTCTTAGCGATAGCGGTGACTCAATGCATCAACTAAAGTCACTGCAGTGCCTTTGACCGGGAGGTCCTAGGTTTGAGTCCCGATGGCGGCAGGATTTTCGACACTAGCTTTTCAGCTAGGTCGAATTCAGTCGCTGTCTGGAGGAGAATTCTAGCAGCGGCTGCTCTGATCGGTAGTTTTCCGTCGTTTCTCCGATCAACACCAGGCGAATGCCGGAGCAGTACCCTAACAAATGGGCCACGGACCGCGCGCGATCTTTCCTTCCTCCTCCTCCTCCTTGTCCTATCCTCACAGACACTTACACTAAGATACACTACACTAGCACACATGGCGGGAGACCGGTCGGAGACTTAGAACTTGTCCCGCCTGGGTCGGTGCCCCCGCTGGTGGGAGATACCTGGTTGTGGACAACCCCACTAGTCGACGGTAGGTCGGCGGCGGATCTCCTCATCCAGTGGGGGAAGATCACCGCCACAGCCCGATGAAAAAAACATGCACTACACTTACGGGACAAATGATCTCGTTAGTTGGCGCACCCGGAATCACTAACAATCAATCACCACCACCACCTTCATCTCTGTCACCATTTCTACCTCCATCACCGCCGCCAGCGCTCCGAGAACCGGACGCCAGCGCGATGAAAGGTCCGCTTTTAATCTGGGTGTCCCGGCGCGGGGTGGCGCGGGGCGGGCGCGGGCGCGGGCGCGGGCGCGGGCGCGGGCGGGCGGGCGCGGGCGCGGGCGGGCGAGCGCATAGAGTCGCGTCGCGTCGCGGCGAGGCGAAGCGAAGCGAGGTACGGATGCTCCCCCGTCTGGCCGGTCATCAATCACTGTCCCTCTTCCGCGGGGCGGCGGAGCGGCGGGCGCGCGCGCGAGAGGGGCTCTTAATCTGCGGCGCGCTCGCGATAATCGCATGGTAATCGCGAGATCGCCGCGCCGGGAATCCCGCAGCCGTTGCGACAATCGCGGACGCGCGAGCGCGGCGCGCCGGCCATGGGCGGGCGGCGCCTCAGCGACGCAATGCGATGCGAGGCGACTAGGCATGCGACGTCCACGCCGATGTTTTCAAAACATGGATGTTTCTATAAAAATGTCCATGTTTTATACCTTAAATTACTTTTTATATTACAATTACTTTTTACCTTAAATAATGCATTAGATAGGACTCTATGAAATGAATCAAAAGACATTAACATTGAAATAAGTTCTACTGAAATTCATATTTATTATTTCATGTATTTAACAAGTAATTTTATGAAACACCAACTAAACACAAGTTTTTCAGCGATTTAAATTCACCGTGGAAATAAAATTATTCTATCACAAATACTTTTACTTACAACTATTATTTAAAAAATAGTTTCAAAAACTTTTTCTAGGTCAAACGAAATTTTAGTAATTTGTTGTAAATAAAATAACTGATATAGTTACTTGATACAACTTTCACTTTTTTGATTTTTTGAGAGGGAGGGGGGGCTACGTTTCAGTATTGCTTGGGGCCTCAGTATTGTCTAGTTCCGGCACTGGGTCGAGGTTGAGTGACTGGCTTTCATTATTTGTTGATTTATTAAGTGCTACATGATGATGTCGCGGAAAGTTTTTGTTTATAATTATTTCCATGAGATTTTATGTTCAAATATTGCAAGTAGCTTGATTTTCCAATTGCTCACAAAACCATGCGTTGGGGTTTCATCCTAGTTTGCTATATCCTAACTTGTGAACATCAGGAAGGGATGCAGTTTTCCTTTAACATATTTTCGCTATGAGATACTAGGGTAGAAAATTATTGCCGTTCAATATATTTTTTTAACACTAATTTCTTGAATGTGTCGTAAAGCACGCATTGTCTCATAATGACGTACTTTGAAGAAACAAGATTTACAGTGTGTGTGTGTGTGTGTTCCATGTATATGTGCATGTTTCGCATCTATGATACATGTTAGTGTGTGTTCCTCGTGAGTGAATGATTCATGTGTGCTGGATGGAAGTGTGTGTGTGGGTATATGTTTCTGTATGTGTGTGTTTCATGTATAAGAGTATCATCGCCATGTACATTTCACACTATCTCAAAATATGTAAGCTTTTTAACCCAACTGGTTATACCACGAGTGCGTTAATGCGTCTGTTTTTGTTCCGTTTCCTTCTTTATCTACGCGCGTGTTTCTAGCTCAGTTCGGAGCAGCGGGCGGCGCCTCGACCCAGCGCGAGCGGCCGGGCAGTCCCCTGACACGATGCCGTCGATCGGCGCTACAAAACAGGAAACGCGCGTTAATTGAAGAATGACAGACTTTGATGGATGCGTCAAGTGGGAGCGTGTGACTTCTTCGGGTTTTTAGGCACTTGTTCGACTCACGATAGAGCCGAGGTACATTGATATTTAATGATTCCAAGCAATTCTAAATTATTCAGTGAAGCACTTCGGTCGTTTCAAGTGGAGATATTATAATTCTTTGTGACATTAAATAATCGGTTACGACAAAAGTACAGAAGACTTCAACGTCTGTGATAGTCAATGAAATATTTATTTCTCTATATATTTAAAAAATACTGTAACTCGTGTATTTGTTTAATTATGTTCTAATTTTATGAACGTACATTTAAAATCTTGCAATGAATTGACGATAAAAAAGACGTCATAAATACATTTTGGCCGCGAGACAAATGCGATTATAAACATTGAATAAAAAAATATTTAAACATTAACAAAAGTTTGGAATAATCATTATTTTTCTAAGTTTCCCATCTTTCTAGATTATGACGACATCTTGGCATTTCTTGTCCTCTATTGCTCGTTGTTGGCGTCAACGAGCGCGCTGCGCTGACGGGAGGTGGCAATGCCCAGCGCTGTCGCTCCCCACCCGTCCCCTCCCCTCCTCTGCCATCCCCTCCCCGCCCACCCCTCGCCCTCCCTCCCGCTCGCTCGCACAGCGCGCGACGCGCGCCCGCAGCCGCTGAGTTATAGCGTGGCAGCTTCTCATACAGGATATCCGGTTGTGGCCCCCCCACCACTGTCGTCAACATATTATGAGCTGAGGTAACCTGCTCGGCCAGCTTCGTCGGATTTACACGGGGACATTACAATGCTTATTGCTGCTCTTAGCAGCGCGCGGGGGGCTGTGGACGGGCGGGCGGGAGGGCGGGAGGGCGGGAGTGGGGTGCGGGCGCGCGGGTGCGGGGGCGGGAGGGGAGGAGCAGCGGGGGCGCCGGCCCCTCCGCCGCCGGAAGCGGAACGCGTTATCTCGTATCGGCGGGAATACGGTGAAATACGCGAAGCTCCGGGTCGCTGTTTTGACGCGCGCGGCGCAGGCTGGCGCCAGGCGGCGGCGGCGGCGGCGGCGGCGGCGGCGGCGGCGGCGGCGGCGGCGGCGGCGGCGGCAGTGCGTGCACCGTGCGTAGGTATCTGCGGGGCAGGGAGCGCGAACGCCAGCGGCAAAGGGACAATTGAGGGCTTGTGCACAAGAACGTGAGCACCCGCATCACGCTGTTTTCGGACAAACCGAGATTCTACCGTCAATAATCAATAGGGGGCGGATTTTGGTGACCTAAAACATCGCCATAAATGATCAATTAAATGCTCTTAAAATGTTTCAAAAATGCCGTAAAAGCCAAGAAAAATGACGTAAAAAATTTGATGAAAACCAGTTCAGATGAAAACAAGTTGTTGGACGTGTTACTGATGTAATCGAGGTTGCTTCTTTTCGTTCAACTTCAACTTGCAGACTTTTGGATTGGACTGTTCTTTACCAGTAAATCTATCTTCAGGTATCGCGAAATCAGCCGAACTGGCAACGGCACTGTTAGGCGTTTCGGGAAACTTAGATAACATACTCTCGGCTGACATTACAATTTCGAAGCAAAGAAATCGAAAAGGCTCCTCAGGAAATCTGTGAGTACATTTGTGGAATAGTGAAAATATTATTTGAAGGAAATACCATTAAAATGATATTAAAATCGATTAAATCAGTGAAAAAAATGCTTTCGACGAAAAATGCAAAATAAAGTCTTATAAAAATGGGTAATTTCCTTTTGTCGTAACAAAATTAATGACATTATTTTCACATTATTACAAAAATAATGAATTAATGACAAAAAAGACACTTCATTAAGATCTGATACTTAATAATCAATGCTAAAATTTGATTTTGTTCAAAACATTATTTTAAGTATTACAAGGTGTCATTCTCTTCAGGAACATATTCCAAGCTGAAAAGAACTGATGTACCACAATTTCTTAGGCAATTTTCTTAACTCCTCTCATCATACATACATTGTGGGTTACCATGTACTTGATCATAATTCCTCAATTGGCAGGCACTGAGACTGCTATACGCATGTGGCTTGCTGGATCGAGGTGGCAGTGTTTTGTCGCTAATGGAATGAATGTACGAAGGGAAAAAACGATTTTTGAAAGAATAAAAATGTGGATAGTTTGGTTTGCAATAATTTATTTGCAGTGAATGCGATAGCTTTATAATTATTTTGCTCTACATTTTTCGATCGTTTCACTGGGAAGATTTTGTGGATTACAAAATTTTCTAACGAGTAAGTTTGATGATAATGGAAAAAAGAATAAATTGGCAAACGAGACTGGCAACACTGAAGACTGAGTGCAAACTACGCATGTATGACAGTAATTAGTATTCATTGACAGAACCGATACCACTTAGCAAAATAGCACCTAGTACAGACATTATGGTGAACGGCGATAGTGAAAGCGGAAATCACTAATAATAGAGATGATGTTGCAAATTAGTCGAACGCAGGTGGTCACAACGACGACCTTAGGATATTGGTGGATCATCGTCAGAGGACCAACCTTGAAACGCCATTTTGTTTAGAATCAATGTGAATGGAGGAAGTAATGCCAATTATAAAATATCTGTATTTATAGACTGGCCGTTGATGAAACCTGACTCCACTGACTGACAGACTATAATAACGTTTCAAACTGCCATGAGAAGTTCGTCACGGATACAAAGGTAAAGTGGTCGCTTTGATCCAGGATAAGTGGAAATGCTAAAAATTGCTGATGCAACTCAACAACAGATAGCAAAGTGCAACAACAAAAACGCATAGAAGACACTTGCGGAAAAAGTAAGGAAGGAGAAGAAGATTGATGATATGGAGATTCCTACATGTGAACATTTCTCAAAACCTATTTTGATGCAAAATAAACGTGTAAAAAATATCATTTTAAGAAACAATATATAACTGTTTCATAACCGAGGCCTATTCAGAAACCAAAATATCCTGCACACTTCCAGCGACATTCCTGGAAAGCCAGATATAAACATAAAGATGTGTAACTGGTTTCAGAAGAAGGCACGCCCACGAGGGTCAGAAGCAGTAGCGGGACCACGGAGACTCAATTAGAGGCGACAGTGATGTAACAGAGAAGAACAAGTCCAAAAGAGAGCATTCTCCAATAGAGGGCTCCTCTTCATGGATGGTTCTTCAGAGAGACCAGAAAGGATTCAATTAGAAATATAATTACAAAATTCAATTACAAATAGTCAGCACGCTATTAAGCATCAATTATTTGTATGAACACCAAAGAAGTCGACTGAATATGCATGTTAAAATGCTGAAAACTCCACTTTGAAAAAAATAAATCTTGAATGAATTGAAAATCTTCGTGTTCAGATGTCACAGAAGCCATTAATATTTTTACTCGCTCCTAGGAAGTCTTTACCCCAGTACACAAACTTCCAAATCACTTATTAACTTATAAAAATCTGAAAAATATTTGCAATAGAAATACCTGATCACCAACATTCCCTCAAAAATGGACACTAACTTTAGAAAGAAAGATGAGAATAAGATAAACAAGAAGAAGAGAAAGAAAGGGGAAAATAAGAAACATACATTCGTCTTCACAGACACATCTATCAAAAAATGAATACATATTTGTGATATACTATTATAATACTTTTCTATTACGGCCGTCATTTTATAAAAAAATTGAAACTGGCGTTTCTACAACAGCAAGTACTATCTCAGATTGTTTGTAACTTTTGTACTTTTCAAAAATTTAGCGATCAGTGACAATCTGACCTGTGCCATTTTTTCAAACGTACTTCGCATTATCTGAGAAAAAATTAAAGAAACAAATTAGAGCCGTTTATGACAATATCTTGTTTTTAAAATTTCCGTTTATTTCACGCCAAGTTAAGTGAAGCAATTTTCAATATTGGAGTTGCCCGAAAAATTGTGAATATAATAAAAATGTCCGAAATATGTAATAATAATTGTCCCAAAAAATATGGAAAAAAATTAACTTTTGCAATTCTCAGAAATTTATATTTCAACAATAATGTTTATAAGAGCACTTTGCTTTACATGAAAAAAAAAGAAAAATTAAGCATTTTTGAGGAAGTTTTGAAAATGATTTCGAGACTTCATATAAAGTAATCTAAAAATCTAAATATCCGTTTCAAATTCAAGGCACCACGACAACAGCCAGATCGGTCACAGAATATCAATTTGGTGATAATCTTCCCTACGATTTAGCTGCTGCCATTGTTCTCAGATGGATGGACAGACGAATATGTTTTGCTGTAAAACAGTATTGGGGTATGAAGAGCCTACAAATCGTAGATTCTTACTACATAACGCGTTAGGGAATATATTTATTGTATTTAGGAGAAATAATGACCCTCTTTTTTTTGTATTAGGGCCCAACAATTGGAGTTTTTCTGTCGATAAATTGCTTTTTGTGGCTGCAGCATTGCGTACCTTTCTCTATACTACGTAAATAGTTTGCAAGGAAGTAATAGACGCAGGCACGGAAACGGGGCCTCGCCCCAAGAGAATATCCGGAATAAAGTTTTAATTCGGGATATCAATGAGAGACTTATAATACTTCATTGGATTATATGGAGTTATTTATTTTGATTAACATCAATCTTTTTATTTAAATATGGAAACAATTGTTTTTACTGCAATGATGGACTACTTTGGATCTGAAATATTTCCCAAAACAAAACGAGAAGGTTCATGAAATATTGAAACTTTTTCTCCCTTTAGAATAAACAATTTGGTTATCGTAATGATTTGTTAAAAATAACAGAATTTAGGTTCTTATTCTTTCGAGGGTTTTCACAAATGACTAACATCATAACCATAACAGTCAATAGTGATTATTAGCACTTCGAAAATATTTTTTGAAATATTTATCTGGTAAGCAAATATGTCTCAAAAATTATTATGGCGGATTTTTATATCCAAAACTGTGTGAGCAATACATTCATGAAGTTATTTAAAAATTAAAATGTGAAAATCAAGTTTTTTCGTTGGGTAATGGGGGATAGGAACCCTTTTGGAAAATAAAAACTTGAATCGAAATCGTTGTTCAATCGTTCTATGTTAGAATTTTCTCACATACTTGACTACATCCTTTTTGTAAGATCAACAATGCATGAATAACTAATGATATATGTCTGTTTTAAAAGTACACGGTTACGAAATCGTTTTTATAACATGTCTCGTAATGCTAGTTTTTCGGGCCCAATCCGCAGCTTCCTCGTTAAATTTGCAAAGCCCTGCTTGCCGTCTTTGGGAACTCGTCTCACTCCGCGTGCGCCGAACCGATCTGAAGGTCATTCGCGTGCGGTTTCGTCCGCCGGCGAAAGCGCGCGTTACGGGCGCGTTACAGGCGCGGGCGGCGCGGCCGCCGGGGCTCACCGGGGACGGCCCGTGTGCAACAGTTGCGGCGCACACGCCGCTCGGCCGTGCCGCCACCGCCGCTCGTTTTTTGCATGCGGGAAGCTATTTTCATTGAACGCGGCCTGACCTGGTAATGTATGCCAATCATTAGCATTGATTCTGTGCTATTAAACCCCTAGCAGCAGCGCATTCATTGCTGCCAACAAGCTAATTTTCATCCGATAACCGCTTGTAAACTGGACTCTCAATGAAATGTGGTCTCTCGTAATGTCTTCATTTCGTGAAATTCAACGTTACTTCTCTAATTGTGTCTGTAAATATTTGCCGCTTCCTTGTTTTGTCAAGGTGTTTATTACTGTTTAGTGTTCTTCTGAGAGTGGATTTAAAAAAAAAACAACAGCCGGGCGTTCACGTTTCGCCACGGCCATTGTGCGTGACTTTACAGCAGCTGGACGTGCAATTGGTACACTGCTACTAATGTCCAGAACCAGAGAAAGATAAGCGCAAGAAACATTGTTGATACTAATGCACGCTTCTCAGCCTGCCTGACAACGGCGCTGAAAAATAATGGCGCATAACTCCTGCCGTTTGGAAAAGAACACAACAGTAAAGCCAAATAAAAAATAAAACACGTTTGGCCAGCATTCGCCACGCATGTGCGGTAATATCGTAATCGCGTTTCCCGCGCGATATTTATGCTTCTCCAGCCCTAACAAGTGTTATGTAAATCGTGAACCGGCTGCGAACCGCCGGTCGGGCGCGCGGGCCCCCGCCGAAGAGTGTTGGCATTTGTACCTCCATGAAGATGCTATCGGGCTATTGTTTCCACGTCGGTACGCGGCGCCAGAAACGTAAATTTTATTTAAGAAACTTTCACGAGCGGGCCGCGGCGCGTCCCGGCGGCCGGTGGGCGCGGCGGGAGATCAGTTTGAATGAGGAGCTGCCGCTATTAGCACCCGATGGGACTTCAAACGCGCCGCGCCGCGCCGCGCCGGCGGACGAGGCGTGGGCGAGCGGCCGCTCGCGGGCGCGCTGCCTTGGTGGCACGGCCCGGCGACTCCCGACGCCCGCCCGGGTGATCCGAGGGGTCGAGGACCAATCGCTGGCCGGGGAATCCACTCGGAAAGGTTGACGCTCTGCCACTCTGGATCGTCTCATCTTGTCAGCTGTTGGTCCGGAACGGCGTCGCGGACTGCGCGGGAAGCGATTGTGTGAGCGAACTTTTGGAGCCTTTGTGATGAATAGGGTTATGAAAGGGCTAGAGGACCTGAAAGAATTCTTGCTGAGAAATGAGTTCACTATCACGAAAATTATTTCGACTGATATTAACTAATAGGAACATTGTGCGTTTGGTGTTGTTTACACTTGAACATACCTTGTCAAACAGTGTTAATTTTAGTCAGGTTAACTGTTCCTTTTAATAACTGAAAACAGTTGATGTCCTAGGGAAACGTCAACACTCGTAAATATCATTAGACACAAAGTTACTACAACAGTTATCTTGCCGTCTTTTTATTTACCACGTCTGCAAGAAGTAACTTGGTCGCGTGATATCAGTCAATTTACAAACTGTGCTGTACGAAATACACAGGAATTTTTCTTGTAATTTGAGTGTCATGAAGACGAACCTAACCGCCATCAAAAATATTCATACAAAACTCACACCGACGATTAATTTACAGACAAGACAACTACTTCATCATCGTGTTCCCATCTCCTTTGGAGACGTGCGCAAATTGCCCGGCGCTGGAATAACAATGGCCGCTGCGGAGTCGCGGACGCGGCGCGGGGCGAGCGCGCTTAGCTACCGGCTGCGCCTCGGCGCGGCTCGGCACGTGGGAGCCGCGCTGGCGAACGCCATTTACCATCTGACCGCTCGGCCGAGGATTCACACGTCCGGGAGCCGTTACACGTTAGGAGCTGGGCGCCGGGGTGGCGGCGGCGGGAGGCGGACAGTGGCAGAAGTGGCAGGAGCAATGAAAGTTGTGGACGACGGGCGGCTTGTAGTGGTGTGGGTGGCTGTGGACGACTTTTGGCGACGGTGGGGGACGGTGGGTGGTTGCAGGTGACTGTGGGCAACTTTTCGTGGTTCTGGGATTCTGTGAGCAAACTGTGGGAGATCGTGAGTGATTTTTGATCGAATGTGGGCGTCTTTGGGCGACTAAGAGAGACTGAAGGTGACAATGGATGTCTATGAGCGTCTGTAGGTGATTGTGAAGGACTGGGGGCGTCTGTGGGCGTCTAAAGGCAAATGTGAGCAAATGTGGGCGAGTATGGGCGACTGTGGGCGACTGTGGGTGTCTGTGGGCGGCTGTGGGCGGCTGTGGACGACTATGAGCGACTGTGGGCGACTATAGGCGACTGTGGGTGACTATGGGTGACTATGGGTGACTATGGGTGACTGTGGGTGACTGTGGGTGACTGTGGGTGACTGTGGGTGACTGTGGGTGACTGTGGGTGACTGTGGGTGACTGTGGGTGACTGTGGGTGACTGTGGGTGACTGTGGGTGACTGTGGGTGACTGTGGGTGACTGTGTGTGACTGTGTGTGACTGTGTGTGACTGTGTGTGACTGTGTGTGACTGTGTGTGACTGTGTGTGACTGTGTGTGACTGTGGGCGACTGTGGGCGACTGTGGGCGACTGTGGGCGACTGTGGGCGACTGTGGGCGACTGTGGGCGACTGTGGGCGACTGTGGGCGACTGTGGGCGACTGAGGGCGACTGAGGGCGACTGAGGGCGACTGAGGGCGACTGAGGGCGACTGAGGGCGACTGAGGGCGACTGAGGGCGACTGAGGGCGACTGTGGGCGACTGTGGGCGACTGTGGGCGACTGTGGGCGATTGTGGGCGATTGTGGGCGACTGTGGGCGGCTACCGGCGCCTGTGGGTGTCGGGCAGCGGGTGCGCGCCGAGCACCCGACGCGTTCGCACTGAGCACAGCCTTCGCTGCCGTCACCGCCTCCGCCACGCGGGCAGAAGCACGCGAGAAAAATCGCACGATCGAGAGATAGCCCTTCATCACATCCGCGTGCTGGCGAGGTACTCGCCCCGTTTACGTACTCTCGGCGCCCCCTAATTGTCACCTTGTAGAACGAGGAGGCGGCTGTAGCCACGAGGAATTCCCGTTGAGGCGGAGGAGAGGAAGACAAGGAGCATATGATTATGAATCGTTTGTGAAATTAAATATGTGGGTGTAATTTGTATATTCATGAAATGTGTTTTATTTTAGATATAAAATCATTAGCAGAATATTTTGAAAATATATTCTTTTTTACATGTGGACTTTCACAATTTATAAGTTTGTAATAATTATTATAAAAAATGACATCAGAAAATATTATAAATTCCTTTAAATTGGAGAAATTATTTTAAAAATTATTTCGGAAACATACTTAAAACTTGAAGTTTCATGTAACACCAAAAACGTCAGGAATAAATTTTGAAACATCAAATTATGCTACATAATTGAAATAAGAATGATATAAAAATTAATAGTACTTATATTAATGCTTAGTGTCATCGTTTCTAAAACATTTGTGGTATCAAATAATAAATGATAGGAATGTTATGATCACCCATCATTTCCATACAGTACTTGGCTATAAAATTGAATAAACCTTCCACACCGTTTTTGCCTATTTCTCCTCTACTGTTATTTTTTTCCCCTCCACCGCAACCCACCGCCTCTAGTTCCGTTTATGACCGCTCCGAAACTGTCTTGAAACGAAGCGCGATGATCACTAGCAGATAGTGAGACGGTGGCAGGAAAAACAGAGGTATCTGTGTTGGGCGAGCTTTTAGTCCTGGCGGCGCGGGAATCCGGCGAGCAGCGCGCGCGTCCGCCAAAGAAAAGAGCGCCGTGCCGCGCCGTGCCGCGCCGCGCGGCGCCGCGCGTCTCCAGGCGCGAACGGGTGTCAGAGGGCGTGCAGCCGATGCGCCTTCAAATTGGACGTCCCTTTTAAGGCGCGAAGCCGCCGTGGAAGATGTTGGTTTTACGCGCTCCGCCGGTTAATTACATACTTGAACGACACGACGTAAATTCTAAATAGGCCGGGCGCTAACGAACGCATTTGTGGGGACGTGTTAAAAGCCGAGTGGAGCGGACCGCGGAGCTGGGCGCGTTGCTGCGCGCGCACGGGAATGAGCGTGGCGTGGCATGGCGAGGCGAGCCGAAGCGTGCGTTCGTTCGTTCGCTGCTCACTCGCGCACGCCCGCCGCCGCCGCCGCCGGAGGAGGAGAGCGAGCTCTTAAAAATCGACGCCACAAAAACGCCGCCTTGCAGCCCCTAGTCGTTCTGCGCAACAAGAATCCTAGCGTTAGGGCGGGATATACTCGTTGGCGCTGTTCACGACGGAGTTTGGCGTGGTGTTGAGGTTATCGCGATCACGTTTTCTGTTCTTTTGTGGGTACGTGAGGTTGCGTTTGGTTCGTTTCTGCGCTCCGAGTTTGTATGTGGCAAATCGCTTGTTTTGAATGTCCTCACGGAGATATTTTACTGGTGGTACTCCATTGTCGGTTTACACTGGAGGAAAGTAGGGTACCTATTCTGGTTGTTGGGTCAAGAGTTCCTTAGGGCATTTATTTAATGCGATTATCGAGTACCTAATGTTCATTTTATGTTCAATATTTGTGGCTAATGATCAATGAAATTATATTCTTTTAAATTAATATTTGGAGTATAACGTCTAGTTAACATTTACATATTTCTTTGAGTTCTATTGTAAACATTCACCAAGCTATTATGAACAAGTGTTTTTGAGAACTCTGCATTACAAAATTCGCTAATTGGTTGCTGTGAACAATAAATCAACTTAACAAAATAATATATAACAAGAACACTTTATTTTTCAAGTTTTGGAACAGTGAATTACATAACAAGGCACTTATACACAAAATTAATAGTCTACTTATAAAGGAAATGCATTTTCATATGAAATCTTCACTTATCACTCCCAGATCTTTCTCGCAGACATTTTTGCACAAATAAATTGTTGAGTGTTTCACCTTAGAAACGAATGCCCAAAACTGCAAAGAGGTTTAAAAGTCTCCTCAAATGAGAATTTCTCGATCCGCTTGCCAGGGAGCGGTCCGTCGCCGCACGGCCGGGGCGGCGGCTTCGCCCTCTGATGCCCCTGCGCGAGGCTTAATCGCTTCGCGCCCAAATCCCGCCCCGCGCACCCGCGTGCGCGCCGCGCAGGGCTCATTCGGAAGCGACTGGGGTCGAGCGCCGGACCTCGCCGGCAGCCACCGCCTTCCTCCATATTCATGGAGGCGGACACGCGGTCTTCCCGACGACGCTGGCGGCGGCAGCGGCGGCGGCGGCGGCGGCGGCGACGGTCTTGGGGTGGCGGTGGCGGTGG
>BLKR01004934.1:0-93792 GCA_011170035.1 Teleogryllus occipitalis | reverse complement strand
CGGCGCGGCGGCGGGCGCGCGTTTGGCAACGCTGCCGGCCGGTCGATGGCGGAGCACGTGGCGGCTGGACGAGATCTCCGCGCCCCTGGGACGCCGCCTGCCGCGCCGCACCGACGACGTTGCACTACGCAGGTGCGGGCGGAGTGGCGGGGTGCATGCCCTAGGAATAGGACACAATTGAAAGAGAAACCGTACATACCTCTAAAGAATGTCCCCTTTACTATACTTGAGTTTTTCTATCGTGGCGGCTGAGGGTGGTATCTCTAATTTGGAATTCGGCACGACTTTTTGCGTCTTTCTTGGTCCTGCCGCATGATCGCGAGCGTATAAAGCAGTGTTGCAGATCAAGTTACTCTAGTGGCCTGAGAATTACTCGAAAAGAGTTGCCGAATTCCGTCTTGAAGATACCACCCTCAGCCACCACGTTATAAAAACCCAAGTATAACATTGTATCTTTTTTGAAAAGCAAAGGGGTTGTTGACAGCCTGTGATAACAAGAAATGTTTGCTCCGTTGTAATAGAAATACGAACCTGCTCAAAGGTTGGAGTGAATGCAAGATTTTCTGGAGTAAGGAGATTGAAACTGGGCAGGGAGAACAAGAATATTTTGCTCTGTTGTAATTTTGCATCGAACAGGTATTATGATAAGTAGTTGAAAGCGATAATGATGATGGGTTAATGAGGTAGGCGCAACTGGGAGGTAGAAAACGGGAGAACTCCGAGAATACCTACCGAGAATTAGCATTGACCACTGCACATTCCACGAGGATTGGACGGGAATAGAACATGGGTCCCAGCGGTGGAAGGCTTATGCGCTAGCTGTTATGCCATGAGCTCCCCGAAGATTTGATGTAGATCTGCCTTCGAAATACCCCCTACCCACTCTCTCACACACACACACACACACACACACACACACACACACACACACACACACACACACACACAGGCGCACGCGCGCAGTCCTTCCACATCTTGCGAAATGAAAACGTTCGGGGGTTTTTCTTGACGGTTAAAGCCGCCTGGAGGATGAGAATCGGTTATTTTTTCCAGGGGGGGGCGTTCAAAATTCCAGGGAAGCTTATTGGAATTGACGAAAGAAATTGCGGCCATCTTCACTTTCGCAATATAGCCTCGATAAATTCTAAGGATGCTTTATTCCGTTTCCATAATTTGGATTTTTTTCGAGTTTCAGTGTTCTGGATTTTTTGATCTGGACGTTTCAAAATTTGGTAAGCATTAATGAAAAAGCTGGAAATGTTTTTCCCGCTATCAGGGTCAAATTAATTCATACTTCGCAGAAGTCATCAAACTCTCTAAGGGGGACGACACCCCTCTACCAGACACCCCTCTACCCCCGTCAGTGCGTTCATTCCAATGCCGTCAGATTATCTCTATCAATTTTAATAATCTCCTGCCAATACTGTAACATGAAAAATATAGAACGTTCAGGACAATGGTAGTCTACCGAAGCGTACGGTGCCACTACACTATATCTGTGGTGCAGATATATGAAATGCTAAGTTTTTGTTTGCATTGTTTTCACTGCACTGTTTCAATCTCCTTACTCCCGAAAATATTACGTTCACTTCATCTGTTAAGCAGGTTTGTATAAAACCGTTTGCGTTATACTTAAGTTTTAGCCGTCCGTATTTGTGCGACTCATATTTAACCGTGCTCACAGATGTCTAGTATTGTTTGCCCGATTCTCCATTGTTGAATTGAATTGAATGTGCCTTATTTTACGTGGCGAGACTCAGGCCACGAGGCCTGCTCTTCCGCCTGACCACGCAAATTTCGCTACGCTCCTTTCACCTACTAGGGGAGAAAGAAGGTATTACTTGGGCAACTTGAATTAGCTCAGAGGCTTCATTTATTCTTGAGGATCTTTTACGAGCAGTAAATCTACTAACATGGGACAGCCGGCTTTACTTCCCCTCCGAAGGAAGGGTAGGAAGGGTTTTCGCCCTTCCACGACTTCGATCGGGTTCGAACCCGCGAACTTGGGTATAACAGTCCGATACGCTAACCGTTTCACCATCGCCGCCGCTATTGTTCACATTTCCGCAATATGACGGCATTCTCTCGACACGGCCGGAACAGCGAGAGAGTTTGTTTCGGCGGGCTCATGACAGTAGAGGACCGTACCTGGAACCGGGTTGCGCGCACAGACATGCAGGTCACAGGCAACCACGAACACGATGCCTACGTACGAGATTTTCATTCGCGGAGTTCCGACCCCAAACTCTGTATTTGTTTGCCTGGATCAGGTAAAACGGAACGGATGAAACATGCTTGTATCCCAAGCATGTGACCGATAGCGGTAGCTCAGTGCATCAACTGATGTCACGTCAGCGCCTCTAACCGGGAGGTCCTAGGTTCGAGTCCTGACGGTGGCAGGATTTTCGACACTAGCTTCGACGCGCCCGGAAACACGAAAAAATCAATCAATCAATCAATTCTATTTGATGAATATTTTCCCTTCCCCTATTTTTAATTCCCTCTTAATTAAAAATGCCTAGATATTCTCTTTATTTAAAATCCATGCGCATTAAGAAACTATTCTATAGAGTTTCTGATTCTGCGAACTGACAGGGTATCACACCCGTCACGAAAGTCATGTCGCTGGCTGCGGTTTCCAGGAAGGAAAAAAACAAAATGGAGCTGTCGGTAGACGTGCCCTGGATATCGCCGCGTAGAGCAGATCCGTGTAGGTGCGGAATTATTTCGTCCCTGTCGTTCGTTCTCCCGTCACGGCGGCAACCCTTCGCGAACGAACGAGCGAGCTGCGATTGAAACGAGAGGTCGGATAAGGAATTCGATCTGAGCTTCTGTTTCCTTACGTGAGTCTCTGGGCGGTGAGATATAGTCCTTGAAAGCTGGATATTGATTTACTATTTCAACGTTAGTTAAGTACTGTATATTTTTTTGAAATTTGTTCTCGGACTTTAAAAATGACACGGGTCTTATTTTCGTTAAAATCCATGACTTCTCGAAAATTTCAAAAGTTGAAAACTTTTTCGGCTCCTTCTAAGACTTCAAAATTGAAGGTAGAGATTTTTCCGTTAATTAAATTTGTTGTTCAAAGACAGATTTTTAAATAGGGTTACGCACAATTTTTCAAAAGTGTGAATAGTTTTCGCGTAATTTTGCGTGAAGTTTAGGCAATTTTTTAAAGAATAATTTTCTCAAAAAGCTCTCCAATTTTTTTCTTTACATTTTCTCCTCGTATGTATCAAAAGACGGTAAAAATTGATCCCTTTTTTGGCTAACTCTCTGTATTTTCGAAAAATTAAAAAAAAATAACAATACATATGTAGCACAGTTTCGATGATAGGGGAGATTGTTGTTAATGAAATATGTTCTAGAAAATCAGATCTTTCGAAAACGACACGTACAATTCACTGAATACACGAGTATTTTGTGTGTTTTCTGCTTGAAGTTAATTAATTTCTTTATTTCTCAAACACGGCTCCAAATTTTTTTCTTTACATTTTTCCATGCAAAGAGCAAAAAATGCTTAAAAACGTCGCTGGCCTCACTTTTCTTGAGCTATCTATATTTCTTTAATTTCTAACGATTTTCGCAAAAGTTATCAATAATACGAAAAAGATGTGTTGTTGCATCAATAGTTTTATTATATAAAAAAATCAGAACTGTATGGTATACGATAAATTAAATAGGATCAAAACGGTTTAGAACTTACTGTTAATATAATCTTTAACTGCAACTGCCATATCAGTAATTGCATCACAACTCTACATTTTCCTACTGATTGATATTATAAGTGGGCTTATTAGGGAAATGATAAAATGCAGCAATTTTGGAAGAGTCTGGCTCAAACTTAAAATGGGATAAATACCATTTTTCATTAAAAGTATCGTATTCTACTAACGAAAAGGTTGCTTAACACACCCAAAAGTATGCGTGTAAAACTCTTCTATGTTGAGCTAGAAGGACTTTTTAAAAATTTTAAAATTTCCGAAGCGAAGACAGTGCCTGCCCACCCCCTCTCAAACAAGAGAAATATTTAAATTGCCGGTGAAGGGTAGAAGGCAAGTCGGGCCACGTTTGCATTTCCTGGAACCGCCGCAGGGGTGAGGTGGGGTGGGATGGGGCAACGTCACGGACGGGGTCTGAGGACGGAGCGGCGTCGCGCCCCGCCCCCGCCCCCGCCCCCGCCTCGCCTCGCGTGTCCTCCTCGACGCCCTGTCATTCCGCCCTCACCTCTGCCATTCCGCATGCCCTGCGCCGCGCCGGGCGCGCCAGGTGGCGACGACGCGCGTCGTCTGGCGTCGCTCGGCCCTTGGCCACCTCCGCAGTGGGCGCATGCGCACGGGGCCACTCGACACTCTCCGCCCCAGACTGGGGGCGGTGGCTCAGTGCATCAACTAATGTCACCGCAGTGCCTCTGACCGGGAGGTCCTAGGTTCCCACTCCCCACGGCGGCAGGATTTTCGACACTAGCTTTTCAGCTAGGTCGAATTCAGTCGCTGTCTGGAGGAGAATTCTAGCGGCCGGCTGCGCTGATCGGTAGTTTTTCGAGGTTTCTCCGATCAACACCAGGCGAATGCCGGAGCAGTGCCCTAACAAACGGGCCACGGACTGCACGCGATCTTTCCTTCCTCTTCCTTGTTCTCTCCCATCCCCTTACACATACACTCACACTAACATGCACTACACTATCACATGTCCCGGGAGGCCGGTCGGGAGTTTAGAGCTTGTCCCGGCTCGGATGGTGCCCCGCTGGTGGGAGAGTCCTGGTTGGGAAAACCCCACTAATCGACGGTAGGTCTGCGCCGGATCTCGCCATCCAGCGGGAGAAGATCACCGCCATCTCCCGAGCGGGAAAAGAATGCACTACACTCACGGGACTAATGACCTAAACTGTTGACGCGCCCGGAATCACTAACCGACCAACCAAATCCAGCCTGTTGGGGCACAACCCGCCACTGGGACCTCCCAGCGGAGTAACCCCAGTGTTTGCGGTCCGTGCGGGTGTTGCGTGGCTACGGGGCCATGGCGTTCCGGGAAGAGCCGGCGCCCGCGCCCGCCACGTCCCTAGAAGCCGTGTGGGGGGAGGGGGTGGGGCGGGGCGCGGCATAAAAGTTGAACGGCGCGCCGCGAACTCTCCCGGCGGCGGGCGCGCGCTGGCGAGTAACGCGAGGGCCGTCAAGCGAGCCAGCGCATGCACCAGGCTCAGGGCAGCCACCACCACAACAAAAAATGTCCGGGGGGCTTTATGTAAAGTACCCCCAAATTTTAAAGAATGTTTTTCAGAATTTCAAAGCTTCAAGTAGAGCCAGATGGACAGGGGTTTCTTGAATTTGGAAAATATCGTACGTGTGGTTTAGATGTACATGTGCGCTAGATTTGTTCACATACGACAGACGGACAGATGGACAAACGAACTGACGGATGGACAGGGGGACAGACTGACAGATGGACAGACTGACAGATGGACAGACTGACAGATGGACCGACTGACTGATGGACAGACTGACTGATGGACAGACTGACTGTTGGACAAACTGACAGATGGACAGACTGACAGATGGACAGACTGACAGAGGGACAGACTGACAGAGGGACAGACTGACTGATGGACAGACTGACTGATGGACAGACTGACAGTTGGACAGACTGACAGATGGACAGACTGACAGATGGACAGACTGACAGATGGACAGACTGACAGAGGGACAGACTGACAGACGGACGTTTCGAAAAGAACCACTTTTTCGGTATCAGGGAACCCCAAAACGTGTATTTCCGTTGAAATCTTGAAATCGATTTTCCGCAACATTACATAACTTTCTCTATACTTCGAATATTACTGCCTATGTACGTATGTATACGAGAAAGTAAAAAAGTGACATGATGAAACGTGTAACTATTTCCGGATGCGTCAGCACTGCTCATTACTTCCGTAAGTGAGGTGCCTGTTAGTATATCTAGGCAGGGGGCGGAGCATCCTTACCACTGAAGCTTGAGATTTGGGATGATGTCGAGTACAGGTATATCCTCCAGTGGACCACCACCCCAGCGGGCAAGCTCCAAGCTACTACAGAATGTCTCGAAACATGTGTGTTACTGTAGTAGTGCTTGTACACTACACTAACTACATTACTATAAGAAGGAACCGCCCTGATAGCTACTGTTTGACCTCGCCACTCCTGGCAACAGCTTATGTTCATGCACTCATTTTTTTCAATACGTTTGTTTACAGTTAGCTCATTTGTAAATGGCTTCATCGCTATCTCTTGCAATGGCATCGCTGTCCGTGACGTTCATTTATTTCCGTACCTGTCAAAGTGGTCCCTTGTTAGAGTAACTCCTCTGTAATGACGTTTATGTGTGGAAAGGGAAAGGGGGAGATAAGGGTGGGGAAGGAAAGATCGCACACATTCCATGTCCGATCTATGTGGCAATTCGCTGATATCGACCGTATACATCACGGATGACCGATCAGAGCCGCCGGCCGCTAGAACTCTACCCCAGCCAGCGCGCGATTGAATTCGGTTCACGAATGTAACTACAGTACCGGCAGCGTACCGGTAGCGGTAGCTCAGTGCATCAACTGATGTCACTGCAGCGCCTCTAACCGGGAGGTCCTAGGTTCCCACTCCCCACGGCGGCAGGATTGTCGACACTAGCTTTTCAGCTAGGTCGAATTCAGTCGCTGTGTGGAGGAGAATTCTAGCGGCCGGCTGCTCTGATCGGTAGTTTTCCGTGGTTTCTCCGATCAACACCAGGCGAATGCCGGAGCAGTACCCTAACAAACGGGCCACGGACCGCGCGCGATCTGTCCTTCCTCTTCCTTGTCCTATCCTCTCCCCTTGCACACACACTTACACTAACATGCACTACACTACCACATATTCCGGGAGACCGGTCGGGAGCTTAGAGCTTGTCCCGGCTGGGGCGGTGCCTCGCTGATGGGAGAGTCCTGTTTAGGGGAAATCCCACTAGCCGACGGTAGATCGGCGCCGGATCTCGCCATCCAGCGGGGGAAGTTCACCGCCATCTCCCGAGAGAAAAAACATGCACTACACTAACGGGACTAATGACCGAAGTAGTTGACGCGCCCGGAAACACGAAAAATCAATCAATCAACCGGCAGCGTATAAGCGACTGTGACAGTTCGATGCGCTGTTGCCACTCATTACTACGCTCATGGCATCACCTTCATAACAGATAAATTAAATTTCAAAACATTAACACTTACTGACAGGCGACGACACGTGATGATAAAATGTTCATAACCTTCGCCACAGGCGAACCTTATCGCCTCCGCGACTTCGTGTGAGTCAGACGAGCGGCAACGCTGAACGCTGACTGTGGGAAGAAAACAAACCCTCGCAAGCTGATTGCTTCAAAGTAAGTCACATGACGTACCATAACCCGTGGCGAGAGAACTGACAGAATCGCTTATACGCTGTTGGTACTATAGTGTCGAACATCCGTAAGTGTCAGGACTGGAACCTTAGTATGATGATCTCTGTCATTTCTGGAACCTTAGTATGATGTCTGATGTCCCAGTCAGAGGCGCTGCAGTCGACACAGTTGCCTTGGGCGAATTCAGCTGGCGTTTCGTGTCTTCAAAAGTGATGACACGTCGATCGACAATCGGCTGTGGTGCCCAACGAAGCAAGGGTAGAAAATCATAATTTGCACTCTCGCCCTACGACCATTACTTTATCGTTTCTAAGATAGTGTTACGAGTCCGTGGCAGAAAAGTAAAAATGCATTCCGTGTTTATGAGAGCTGACGTTTTAGTGGCTATGAAGATGAAACTTTCTCTTCCGCTTTCAAGTCGCGATCATTAGTCATTGTTACCAGTGAAAATGTTCGTAAAATGTTTTATAGTATTGCCACGTCTACTTTCTGTGCTACGAAATTACCATCTTTGAGATTCTCCTGTTTAAATGGAAAAACCCAGTGGATAATCACGAAGTAATTGTTCCTATTTAAGCAAGCGTCGTGTTGATAGTATGTAAAAAGAATTTTGCCGTGAATTTTTTGCAAGTTCATGAAAATCATAGAAGACACATACTTTTGAAATGTCCAATTGTTTCTTGATCTGAATCATACGCCAGAATTATTTCCTCTGGTCTCTAAAGGATACATTTGTATTTTGGCCTACATAATATTTTACTAAACTGGAGAGTCTGGTAATTCATTAATTCTTACTCACCGAGAGCGGTAGCTCAGTGCATTAACTGATGTCACTGCAGCGCCTCTGACCGGGAGGTCCTAGGTTCGAGTCCTGACGGCGGCAGGATTTTCGACGCTAGATTTTTCAGCTAGGTCGAATTCAGTCGCCGTCTGGAGGAGAATTCTAGCGGCCGGCTGCTCTGATCGGTAGTTTTCCGTGGTTTCACCGATCAACACCAGGCGAATGCTTGAGCAGTACCCTACCAAACGGGCCACGGACCGCGCGCGGTCTGTGCTTCCTTTTCGTTGTCCTATCCTCTCCCATTACACACACACTTACACTAACATGCACTACACTACCACATATTCAGGGAGACCGGTCGGGAGCTGAGAGCTTGTCCCGGCTGGAGCGGTGCCCCGCTAGTGGGAGAGTTCTGGTTAAGGGGAAACCCCACTAGCCGACGGTAGGTCGGCGCCGGATCTCGCCATCCAGTGGGGGAAGATCACCGCCATCTCTCGAGAAAAACATGCACTACTCTAACGGGACTAATGACCAAAGTAGTTGATGCGCCCGGAAACACGAAAAAAATCAATCAATTTATTCCTACATGGTAATCTCCTGACTGAGAATATCACACAATACTTATTTCGACAATCTTACATTGCACTTTGCCCGACTACAAACGGAGAAAACCCGCGTTACACGAAAGAGACTATTCACAACTGGCGCATGTTTATCCTTCTTTTTGCCTTCTTGCAAGCGCGGAACGTAAGGCTCTGACCGTCCATTCCACATACCGCTTTATCCAGTTACGAACCACTGCACGATTTCCGACGTCCCCCTGAGCCACGATTTCTGAGGTTTCTTCGGAGGGGCGCGTTGATTGCCCGCGCCCCTGGGCCAAATCCCATTTATTTCCGACGGCGGAGAAGGGAGCGGACCAGACTGCATACGCGGGCAGCAGGAAGTAGGGAGAAGTTAGCTGGAAGAAACCACCCGAGGAATTACTGAGCTCTACATTCTGTGTAAAATAAATTTGAGGATTGTGTCCACTCCATCCGAAGTAAATGCAGTGGAGGAAGTAAAATGAAACGTAGGATGCAACGGCTTCGTGTATCCGACGGTCAGGTCTCTGAAACCGGAGTGGTGGATGTGCTGGGAAAATTGCTTTCACAAATCAAATGATAACGAAATGGAAGCGTTTGCATGCAAAATACTTGGACGTGTCCTTCTGTTCATAAAACGAATTTAGTGTACTCCTTGGTTATTATAGTTTTAATTTTAGTTACGCATACACTCTTAGAAACTGTTTATATGCTTACTTATATGCGTAGTGTAGTATACAGTATTAACGAAGGTGATTTTAAAGATTTGATATTCTGGACGGCAAATAAATATTTGTCTTTAATATTTAGTCTGTAGCTATTAGGGGATGTATGGGACTGCAGTGACGTTGGGACGGCGAGAGCAGAGTGGTAACAATAAGGCCGCATCCAAAATAAAGATATTAGATTTTTCCCCAAATCAATTTTTGCAGCATCCATGCACGGAAACTTCCCTTTGCTGTTTGTGACTGGAAACTGTTATTTTGGAGCACGCGTACTGCAAAATAAACTTTGCCTTATGCGTACGTCAAAGAAATCATGGCCGTATGCAACAACAGGGTACTGCAAAGCAAACAAACCTCCGGGGAAACAGGAAACAACATGGCTGCCGCCTCGCAACGTGATAATGACCCCAAGTGTATATAATTGTAAGATTACTGGAGTTCGTTAAAAAACGATGTACATAATTCGAATGAATGTGTATTTGGCATACTCATTTCATAATGCCTCGGTTCGTACGTTCGCCTCCTTCGTCAACACTTCATTCGTACGTCAAAGCCTCACTTTGTGTACTTGATACATAATGATTTATTCATTAGTGATTTCGGACGCGTCAAGTGCTAAGGTCATTTGTCCTTCGGGAAGTGGTGGCGATCTACCTCCGCTGGACGGTGAGATCTAGCACCGACCTACATGTCGGCTGGTGGGTTTCGTTTCAGCTGGGTATCTACCACTATCTTGGCACTGCCCCTATCGGGACACGCTCTAAGCTCCCGTCAGATACCCTGCCAAGTGTGGTGGTGTAATGCTTGTACGTGTGTAAGAAAGAGGTGAGGAAAGAATAAAGAAGGAAAGGTCGTGTGTGGTTCGTGGCCCGTCTGTTAGGGAACTACTCCGGCATTCGCCTAGTATTGATCGGAGAAATCTCCGAAAACTATCGATGAGAGCAACCGGCCGCTATCATTCTCCTCCAGATAGCGGCTGAATTCGACCCAACGCTCTGGCTAGTGTCGAAAATCCTGCCACTGTGGGGACTAGAACCCTTGGACCTCCCAATTGGAGACACTCCAGTGACATCACTTAATGCCTTGAGCCATCTAAGACAGTCATAATAACAAAGTCGGACGCGTTCATGGAACTACAACATGTGTGAAGAATACAGAAGGAAGGGTAGGTACGGTATTCATAAACTTTGTTTTTTATTTGACTTAAAAAAATTACAAAAATGCCCGTACCATTGTGTTGCCCCGACCCGTTCACACGCCGGTGGTGGAGGGTGCGTGGGCGAGAGGGAGTGTTGCATGAGGAGGGGAGGGGAGGGGAGGGGCGGGATCGGGGCCAAACGCGTGGGAGTGACGTTGCGTCCGCCGCCGCGTTGGCGCCGGCTCCGGAGCTATCGATTGCTCCTCCGCCACTGTCCGCCGCCCACTGTCTCTCGCGCTCGGCCCTTCCGCCCACCGCCCCACCCCGCCCCCGCCTGCCCCCACCTCGCCCCCGACTCTACCCCCTATGCCCCGTCGTACCCGCGCCCCGCCCCCTCACCGATCCCGCCCTGCTCCCACCCCCGCCCCGCCCCCGTCCCGCCCCCGTCCCGCCCCCGCCCCGCCCCCGTCCCGCCGCCGCCCCACCCCCGTCCCGTCCCGCCCCGCCCCCGCCCCCTGACCGTCTCCGCCCGCCTCGACGTCCCGACCCCGCCCCGCCCCCCCCCCTGCCCGCCTGACCCCGCCCCTGCACCTCGCCCCCCCCCCCCCGCCCGCCTGCCCCCCCGCCCCCCGCCCCCCCCTGCCCCCGCCCTGCCCTGCCCCGCCCTGCCCCTGCCCCGCCCCTGCATCAGCCCGCCCCACTGACCCGCCCTGGCACCAATGCCCCCGACACTTCACCACGCCCCCGACGTCCCGGAACCCCACGCCACCCCCGACGCCCCCAATGTCCCGTCCCCACCTCCGACGCCCCCGACGCCACGCCGACGCCGAACGATCTCTGCTGCTGACGCCGACAGATGCTTTGGATGATATCTAGTGATGTAGGTGGTCGTGTGGGAAGGTAGTAGTTTCGTACGCGAACATCAGAGGAAGACCTGTTAATCTTTCTATTACAGTTGTAGATGTGACGAAAATTAACATACTTTTTTTAACTTAAAAGAATGTAAAACATACACAAACAACTAATTGTTTTGTCTAGATTTGATATTAAGAACCAAGTCTCTCAACAGTTCCCCAATTACGTTATTAGTAAAAAAATATGCAATTTCACCACACTTTTGAAGTCTGCAGTTGCAAAGATAGTCTTGGATATAAAACACTTTCCTAATGGTAGCTTGCTCTACTTTTGTGATGCTTAGATTCATCGGCCAATAGCAGTTTTTCATGTGAAAATGACAATTGTCGACCAGTACGTGGAATATGATTTTCCTGTAGATTTGTCAAAGTCAGGGGTGAAATGGCTAAGTAAACTGGTCACCTGCATGAGATCTTGGAAAGATGCAGATGATAAATTATTAAACACTTTCAGGAATAATATTGAAAAATAAAAGAAGTCGATGTATAAAAAAAGTTTTCCGATTTATTAATTTTACCTGAAAAAAGAGAAATTCTTGTTGATCTCTTGAATTTTTTTCGGACATTCCTTTACGCGTTCGCCTAATAAACGGGAAACATTTTTGAAATTACTTTCGCAATGTTGTGTAAAAAATGTGTGTTGCATTCCTGGCTCGTAGATTTCGAAGGCACGCCGCCGGCTTCGACCGTGATGTTCCGGCAGGGCTGCCCGTCAGGCGTCGATCTGTCTGCCAGACGCCGCGCTCTCCTGGAGTTATTGCCCGTGGGCCACCGCGCCCCCCCCCCCACACACACACACACGGCTGCGGTCGGTCGGATCGCTCGCCCTCCTACAAGCACAGCGCTCCGAGCGTCGCCACATTCTCGCCTCTTCACCTATTTTATCCTCCGCTCTCCCCAGCTCTCCTCTCGCTTTCTCTTTCTTTCTCTGCCTCTTCTCCCTCTCTCTATATCTTTCCCTTTCTCTTCCCTACTCATTATCTCTTTCTCGCCTCTCCTCTCTCCCTTTTCTCTATCATTTTCCGATTCTCTCCTTCCTCTCCCACTTTTTATTATCTCTTTTCACCTCTCCTCTCTCCCTTTCTCTCCCTCTTCTCAGTTAATTTCCTGTTTTCTTCTTTGCTCTCCCTTCTTGTCACCCTTCTCTCTTTCCTTCTCTTCTATTTTTCTCTCCCTCCTTTTTTTCTCTTTATCTCTCTCTCTCTCTCATCTTTTTTCTTTCTCCTATTTTTCTCTTTATCTCTCTCGCTCTCTCTATTTCTCTCTCATCGATATTTTCCACCCCAAGTCGAGCTCTCCCATGAAATGTTCTCTACTTCCGGAGTCTATTTTATTCTTTATTCCGTGCGCACACCATGTGACTAATTACAAATCCTCAGCCTCCAATGTTTTTCACAATCCTTACTGTGCAATTACAACCAAATCTGGCTATCGTAGATAAAATATGATTTATAAAATAACAGACAGGGAAACGGGAAAATTCCCAAAAGAATGATCCTTGCTTTGACCACAATTCGCAAGGATCAACTGGAAATTCAACCCCGATTTCAGCGGTGGGAGGTGAGCTGTCTGACGACTGCTCTACCGGCCGCTCCTGCTGCTGGCATCTTTCGAGGTCGTAGGGGCTGCGCAATTCAATAAAGGAGCGTTAGCTCTTTGTCCGGTTCTATTAATAATTGGAGGCACAACGTGGGGAAGGAAAGACCACGCGTGCTCCGCGGTCCATTTTTCAGGTACCACTGCCCTAGTATCCTCCTAGGATGAATCAAAAGAAAACACGCAACCGACCTACATGAGCAGCTGTTCTTCACATTCCTTTCGCGATACGTGTCGTCTCGATGGTTTCGCTTGACGTACCTTCGAAGCGATCAACATTCCGCCACACAGGAATGTTGAAAGAATATTGTAAGAATCCATCCAAAGCATGTACAAAAGCAGATAAAAGCATGTACTTCACGAATTACGACATCAAACGGAAAGGACATAAAAATCGAATTTCAACATCCCGCGTTGATTACTTTCATTACTATTTCAATTTAACTCGCAATAAACAAAATTTGAATGAAATAATTATTCCTGAAAATGATACTTCTTTAATAGAAAGTTTTAAAATGTACTTTTCTTGTATTCTACTTCTATAAAAACATCAATTTCATGCAAACATTCTGCAGTTGGAGGAATGATAAAAGTAATAACAGCAAACTTACCTCAATATTGCGAACGTTTGTAGAATGAACGCGAATAATTTTTATGTTACTCTTGGACCGCTTCCCCCCCTTCAATTTGGTTTTAGGTCAGTGAGTGTCAAAAATAGGTTGCATCACACAGTAATTTCTATTTTCTAAAGCCCAAAGCGTCGTCTTCACCAAACTCTAGCAAGAACGTTCTAGGAGAAGTCAATATCCCGTTTTAAACACGTTCCCTTCGCAACCAACTGTTGACCCGTGGGGTCCCAGAAGGAGCGCCTTGGGGAACGCCTGCTAAGTCCCCCGCAACTTGCGCCTCCTCGCGGAGCGTCGCGTCGCTCTCGCAAAGTTGGTCCGTCGAGACGGAGCGGAGCGCCGTTTGACGAGCGTCTTTTCAGCGGACTCCCCGGCGCCGCCGGCCTCCAATCAAATCCGACTTATTCGGCGCCTCGCGATTTCCACTCGCCGCCGACGCCGCGGCGCCGGAGCCAGCCTCTCGCGACGGCGAGCGGGGAAACTCATTTCGCGCGCGGCACGCATCCGCCCGCCTGCGATGGAGAGGCGGTCCGAAGACGTTCGCCCTTGGCGAGGCTCTCAGTTCGAATCCTGCTGATAGAAACCAAATGCGTGTCTGAGGACTCTGGCGAAACTAAGAACCTTTTACCGAATTGTTCGATGTAAATCTTTTAATATTCGTAAGATTTTGAATTTCATTTCAATATTATTGTGGATATATTAAATATAATATTTAAGTTTCACTCAGAAAGATATGGTTCTGAGTTCGAATCCTGCTGATAGAAACCAAATGCGTGTCTGAGGACTCTGGCGAAACTCAGAATCTTTTACCGAATTGTTGGATGTAAATCCTTTAATATTCGTAAGATTTTGAATTTTATTTCAATATTATTGTGGGTATATTAAATATAATATTTACTCACAGTTTCAGTCAGAAAGATAAGGTTCTGAGTTCGAATCCTGCTGATAGAAACCAAATGCGTGTCTGAGGACTCTGGCGAAACTCAGAACCTTTTACCGAATTGTTGGATGTAAATCCTTTAATATTCGTAAGATTTTGAATTTAATTTCAATATTATTGTGGATATATTAAATATAATATTTACTCACAGTTTCAGTCAGAAAGATATGGTTCTGAGTTCGAATCCTGCTGATAGAAATCAAATGCGTGTCTGTGACTCTGGCGTAACAAAGAACCTTTTACCGAATTGTTCGATGTAATCCTGGAATAAGATTTTCAATTTCATGTCAATATTATTGTGAGTATATTAAGTATAATATTGACTCAAAGTTTCAGTCAGAAAGATATGGTTCTGAGTTCGAATCCTGCTGGTAGAAACCAAATGCGTGTTTGGGGACTCTGGGGTAACTAAGAACCTTTTACCGAATTGTTGGATGTAAATCCTTTAATATTCGTAAGATTTTGAATTTTATTTCAATATTATTGTGGGTATATTAAATATAATATTTACTCACAGTTTCAGTCAGAAAAATAAGGTTCTGAGTTCGAATCCTGCTGATAGAAACCAAATGCGTGTTTGGGGACTCTGGGGTAACTAAGTACCTTTTGCCGAAATGTTCGATGTAAATCCTTGAATATTCGTAAGATTTTGAATGTCATTTCAGTATTGTTGTGGTTATATTAAATATAATATTTAAGTTTCATTCAAAAAGATATGGTTATTAGTTCGAATCCTGATTATAGAAACTAAATCCCTGTCTGAGGGCTCTGGCGTAGCAAAGAACCTTTTACCGAATTGTTCGATGTAAATCTTTTAATATTCATAAGCTTTTGAAATTCATTTCGATATTATTGTGGGTATATAAAGTGTAATATTTACTCAAAGTTTCACTCAGAAAGATATGTTCTTGTCATCTGCATATGGATTTTCACTAACTTTAAAATACATTCATTTAATGAAATATTAGACCAATCACGAAAGGAAGGTACAATGAAACAACTAATAGCAATTTTTAAAAAAATATAACATATCTAATATTTTAAAATCATGATTTTTCTTCTGCAGGAAACTGTGTCACTCTAAATCTCCTGAACACATTTCTCCGCGCTTTAATGTGGAGCCAGGTAAAGGTAACTGGAGGTGGAATTGTAAAAGGGGCTTTTTTAAACCCCGGATCTTTTCTCTTCGAATCACCACCCCGAATGGTCGGTCACATCCCGCACTACTTTGAACTAAGGACACCACCTTGCACCATCCACAACACCCTATACAACCTCAGCCCGCGAACTACCCTTGCGCATATCCACTCCGGGTATCTCCCCCATCGGGGCAACGCTCAGCCTCAAAGACAACGTCTAAGCTCCAGACTCGTTTTCCGATTGTGTAGTAGCTTAGTGCTCGTATGTACTAGTGTGTGTATGGACAGAGGCTAGGACAAGGAAGATCGCGCGCTGTCCGCGACCCGTTTTTGAGAGAATTACGCCGGTATTCGCCTGGTGTTGATCGGACGACCCAAAGAAAACTACACATCAGAGCATCTGGCCGCTTGAGTTCTCCAAACGGCAGCTGAATTCGATCCCGGATTCTAGAATTTAGTGGGAAATATAGTTATTCAAATTATCGTTCACCATGTTGTTGAGGCATTATTCCTTCACGAAGGATTTGATGAGGGATAAGAGCCCAAATTTATAGCTGATTTGCCCTTGAAAAAATATTTTATTACGGTAGAACGAATATTTTTTGTTAACAATCCTTGCAGAAATGCTCAGTACTTCTATTTTCAAAATTCAAGTAGTTAATGGCTTAGGGTAGAGATTACAGACTTATCAAAAAGTGCACAAAATTCGCTTATCCCCGTAGCACGTCACACACAAATAAAATAAATCCAGCCATTTATCTAATGAAACGGGAGGTCCTAGGTTCGAGTCCCGACGATGGCAGAATTTTCGACAATAGCTTCTTAGCTACGTCGAATTCAGTCGCTGTCTCGAAGAGAATTCTAGAGGCCGGCTGCTCTGACCGGTAGTTTTCCGTGGTTTCTCCGATCAACACCAGGCAAATGCCGGAGCAGTATTCTAAGAATCGAGCCACGGACCGCACGCGACTTTTCCTTCCTCTTCCTTGTGCTATCCTCACCCCTTACTTACACGAACTTACACTACAGAATTACATATGCCAGGAGACCGTTCGAGCTTGTCCCGGCTGGGTCGGTGCCCCGCTCGTGGGATATACCTGGTTAGGGGGAAACCCCACTAGCCGGCGGTAGGTCGGCATTAAATCTCGCCATACAGCGGGGGAAGACCACCGCCATCTCCCCATCAAAAAACAAGCACTACATTTACGGGACAAATGACCATATTACTTGACGTGCCCGGAATCACTAAAAATCAATCAATCATTTAGCTAGTGTCGAAAATCCGCCACCGTCAGGTCTCGAAGTCTAGGACCTCCCGTCCAGACTCGCTGCAGAGCTCTGAGCTAACGCAGACGGTGTGCAGATGTGAACGTGAAATCGGAGGAGGGCGTCACGCGACCTCGCAATTAGCGCCGTTGGGGCAGAGGCTGCGGCTGCGGTCTGCAACACAGCGCCCGCGTCCGCCTCTCCCTCGCGTCCACGCGCTCGCCTCAATGGACCTCGCGCTCAGTCGCACTCGCCCTCGCCCTCGCTCTCTCTCTTTCTCAAACTCTCGCTGGCGCCTTAGTCGACGCACAGGACTTCGCAGAGAGCGAGAGAAAATGCGAGTGAGGGAGAGGGCGACGTTCTCGCTTTGATTGTCGTCCACACTCTTGCTCTTGCTATCTGATCTTCTTCCTCTGCCTCTCTCTGTATCTCTCTCTCTTTCTCGCTCTCGCGCGCTCTCTTTCTCGCCCTCGCGCTCTCTTTCTCGCTCTCGTTCCCGCTCTCTCTTTCTCGCACTATTTCTAGCTCTCGTTCTCGCACTATTCTTGCTCTCCTCGCTCTCCTCGCACTCTCGCGCTCTCTTTCTCGCTCGCTCTCTCTCTCTCTCTCGCGCGCGCGCTCTCTGTCGCTCTCACTCTCTCGCAGACATCCACGTTCCCGCCCTTGTTACCGTCCTCGCTCTTGCCCTTGTTCTCACCCTCGCCGCCGTCCCCGCGTCCCTTCACTCTCCCGACACTTGCCTGCGTCCCTTCACTCTCACTTCTCTCTCTCTCTTACCCTTGCATTTGCTCTCGCCTTGGAAGTTACATTCGCTCTAACACCCTAACACCCACCCTGCCACTTTCTTTCTCGTCCACTTTCGACTTCGCCGTCACTCTCGCACTCCTTCTCGCTTTCGCCCTTTGACGCTCAACCTTGCCCACACCCACGGCCTCGCCCTTCTCACTTTCATCCTGGCTCTCTCCCCCATCACCGCCTTCGCTGCCGCTCTCGCCTGTGACTCTCGAATGAATATTCTTACAGAATTTTGAACTGCGTTTTGAAATTATTATTAATAACTATTGTAAAATTTGAACACATTTAGCTATAACTAAGATTCTTTTCCAACAATACTCAGGTTCATACTAAACATGTAAACTTAACCAATTCTACGTGAGATGACACAAATCATGATTCAGTGCGCTCTTTTGAATCGACACCAAAAACAGAAACTGCGCTTTGTGTGACACATTTGCCAACCTGCAGTTTCTGGAAACAAAATTTTCTTCCCAAATATTGCTGTTGTTGACGCATTTTTATAATACTTCCTCTGAATATCGTGTTATTAATAATTTTTTCTGGTGCTGTATTTTATTTTCACCATACAGACTCACCAGTTTAAATACACGCAGTCAGCGTGTTGGAGCGTGAGAGTCGGCCAGTGCGTAACACACGTGTCTCCTCGTCGCCTTCTCGTCCTCCTCCCCCTTTCCTTGCCGCGCGTTGAGGCTTATCGCTTCGGTTGAGGAATGTCTCTGGCGATATCTCGACGCGTTCTGAATGCCCCAGCCCCAAAGCGGAATTGCGTTCCTGTGTCAGCGCTCATACAATGGGTGAAAAAGTGTCCGTACACCCTCTGTTTACGTGATAACACTCACGCAATGGTGGTAAATAAAATTTATTTAAGAGCGGAAACAAATATAAACCATCTGCTTGTATAGAGTAGAAACCATTGACAAAATGTACAAGACTGTAGGTAAAAGAAATGGTGCAGTAACAAGAGATGTTTTGGCAACTGAAAGTCCTTATGGTCTCATAAGTCAACATAGTTGCATTTCTTCCTTTGTAATTCATTATTTTCTATATGAGAAGAAAGTGGCAAAAAGTGGTAGTCATTTACTTTGAAGTTACTATAGTATCAATTTCAGTTTTCAGACATGTTTCAGAATGAAGAAAAAATAAAGAAAGTAATTTCCATGTCTTTCCGAGAAAAAAATTTGTGATGAACCAAAACATAAATCTTAATATGTGGAAAGTCTGATTCGGAAAAGGTATTAAAATTTCTGGAAATGTTGAAAGATTGTAAAGGATTTTTAACATGAATAAATAATAATTCTTCCTTGACTTAACAGGACATTCCGGATCCACATTCTCGAAGCAGTGACTCAATGGGTTTGCGAATACTAAGAATAGAAATTACAACAGAATGGTGACGGGAGGCTCGTTCAATGTTCACAGCTCGTTGTTGAAGCTTCTGATGAAATAAAGACTGCAAAGAAAATCGGAGATCACACTTTGTGTAGATACCTGGGTCTCTGAGAATGAAACTTTAAATAAATTAATTTGTTAATAGGAAGATTATCCAACTGTCATTTTACACCTGCAACGATTCAAGCTGCGTTATTTTCCGGTTTTTCTGTAGTCTCCCTCTACCCAACACCAAACCGGGAGTGGTAGCTCAGTGCATCAACCGATGTCACCTGGCCGGGAGGTCCTATGTTTGACGGCCGGATTTTCGACACTAGTTTGTCAGCTATGTCGAATTCAGTCGCTGTCTGGAGGAGAATTCTAGCGGCCGGCTGCGCTGATCGGTAGTATTCCGTGGTTTCTCCGATCAAGAGCAGGCGAATGCCGAAGCAGTATTCTAACAAACGGGCCACGGACCGCGCGCGATCTTTCCTTCCTCTTCCTTGTCCTATCCTCTCCTCTTACACACACACATACACTAACATACACTACACTACCACACATTCCGGGTGACCGGTCGGGAGCTTAGAGCTTGTCCCGGCTGGGGTGGTGCCCCGCTGGTGGGAGAGTCCTGGTTAGGGGGTAGGTCGGCCCCAGATCTCGCCATCCAGCGGAGGAAGATCACCGCCATCTCCCGAGAGAAAACATACACTACACTTACGGGACTAATGACCCAAGCCGTTCACGTGCCCGGAATCACTAACTAACCAACCAACCCAACACCAAACCACCATTTGGCTGACGGAGGATCAGATCCCATAAGGATCTCGTTTGATACGTGACTGGTCCGCGAAGGTTGGCGGTAACTGTACGCGTACACACACACACACACACACACACACGGACCTACCGGCGTGCGTGCATAGCGTGCGTGCACGCGTTCACGCAAGGCGCACGCAGCTGCACGCGACAGTCCCTCGCAGATAGCATCTCGAGGGTGCGACATTCGCCGCTACGGACTTCCCAACCGCCCTGCGCGGCAGGGGTCGCCAGCTCTTTTATTTCATACTCTGTCGGGTTTCGGTTGTTTTCCTGCCTCAAGCAGGTTGTAAAATGGAACTTTACAGTACGCCCTGTAAATAGCGCCTAATGGATTCTCATACCAGGTTCATGTAGGGAGGGAACTCAGGAAAACTGTGATCGATGCCTCTGAATCTAGTGGGACTAATACAGTACGTACTTTCTCGCCCCTATTTTCACGCAAAGTCTTCGCGAAAAATACTCAAATTTTGGAAAAATTGAATGTGGCCTAATTTCAAAAATCTACCTTTACTGAACAGATTTCATTAAGGGAAAATTATCTATCGTTAATATTTTAGCAGTAGGAAGACTCCGAAAATAAATTTAACTTTTGCAATTTTTGAAAAATTAGGGTTTTCAACGATCATGAGACTTGCACCATTTTCTTAAATATCCTTCACTCTATCCATCAACAAAATTTAATCCATAACGATGGAGTCAATTTTTTCAAAATTGGGAAAATGTCCGTGAGGCTTTATGTAAAGTATGTCCCAAAATTAAAATATCGGTTTTAAATTCCAAGGGCCCCGACATCAGTCAGATCGATTGAGAAATATCAATTTTGGAGAAAATAGGCCGAACAGTTTAGCCGCTAGCGTTGTTCACAGACGGACAGCGGGACGGCCGGACACACAGAAGATTTGCCGTCATTCGATTTTTCAGTATCAATGACCCACAAAACAAGGATTCTGGCGTGATAGAGGATTTTTTCTAAATTTAGCAATTGGATTTATCCACATTTTCGTTACCAGGGCCCTGTAATAAGAGTTTTCTGCCGAAAATCCACTGTTTTTTCACGCAGCATTACATAACTTTCTTTCTACTCCGTAGCGAGAAAGTAAAACGCGAAGTACGTAAACTCCATGGGTAGAACATTTTTCTTTAGAAATTCTTGTCTAGTACGTGACCTTTGCATTTCTCGCGAGTTGCTCTTCATTGAGTGGCGATTTACGCTTGAAAGGCCAAGAATTTCAATCGAATAAGATCCCAACGACGCGATGTTCATATTCAACTATGTGAGCGTGGAATGAAGGCAATGTGCTTGCGCTGCACATTCTAAATGCCAGCAGGAGCGCCGCTGGGAGAGCGGAGTTGAGTATGTACGGCTATATCAGAGAAAGTCGCTTTGTTTCCCCATAAAGAATGAGTAGCGCTCACTCCTCAATGGAAACGATTCCGTAACAACCTTCACAGGTGTTAGTTACAATGAAAGAGTTGCTGATGATGATGATGATGATGATGATAATAATAATAATAATAATAATAATAATAATAGAATAATAATAATAATAATAATAATAATAATAATAATAATAATAATAATAATAATAATAATAATAATAATAATAATAATAATAATAATAATTCGTCAATAAAAAATATATTGCATCAGACGTTGCGGAGGTGGATGAATTGCATTTTATTGACCACAGGCAAACAATCAAATATGTAGTACGACACAAACAGTCAGGACCGCTGGACGAAAAGCATCCAGGAGCAATCATAATAGGCTATTGGAAATATTATTAGTATATATGAAAACATCACTTTTTAAGAAAATATTACATTAGAAAAACGATAAATGATACGATTGATATACAATTCAAAACTGTCATTTCTTAAGAAAATAAATAAAATTTGACGATCGAAAAGAAAAACATGGAGCTCATTATTAGCGAAACGAAAATGTTAAAATTTCAGTATTTTTCTCAATATTTTTAATAGTTCTTTAATTATTTTATTATAATAAATACATAACGTCCCTTTTGAGCAAAGCAGCTATATTAAGGGAATTTGTGGAGTTTCTAGTTCAGGAATTGTTTCCGAGCATTACCTCGCAGTAATTACCAACTAGTATTTACATGTCTCTCTCCTGGAACGTGACAATTGTATTCTGAACTTACATCAACTAAATTATCTTCAATGACAAGCCGGTGAATAACAATCTTGTTGAACCCCTACTCTAGTTCAACAATCTAGAGTTTCATAGTAAACAATACTCAATATACTAGCATAACAGTTCGTACTGATTTAATACAACAGACAAAATGAAGCCATTTTACTTGTTTTATTCCTCGCAGAGATTTCTTTCTCACTTATGTGCCACTTTTTCGTGAAGGCAGTGCAGCTCAAGATAATTCATTCCTCTTCGTAATAGTTTTCTGTTATATTGAATTAACGCAACCACACAGAGGAACGGAAAGTCACTCTTGGCGGAAGGCGTCCGTTAAGAATTTTATCGTCCGTTGACCGTTTAGAATCATCGAAACAAATGAGTTGAGCTACGGATGGCGAATGAATACTCCCAAGAAAAGGCATTTCTTATTTATGATATTTTTCTGATAAAAATGTAGTATTATAAAAAGTGTTGGGCGACACAAGGCCGATAACACAAATAACGGACCGGTTTAGGTGGCTCAGGGTGTCAATTGATGTCACTGCAGTGCCTCTGACCGCGAGGTATTACGGTCTGAGCCCCCTACCTAGATAGGTCTAGTTCAACCGTTGTCTGGAAGAGAATTCTAACGGCTGGCTGCCCTCATCGGTTGTTTTCCATGGTTTCTCCGATCAACACCAGGTGAATGCTGGAGCAGCACCCTCACAAACGGGCCACGGACCACATGAAATCTTTCCTTCCTTGTGGTATCCCTACTCCCTTACTTACATTTACACATATATGCACTACTACACTAGTGCGGCTGGTCAGAAGCTTCGATCAATTGAGGTGGTGCTCCATTGGTGGGGTACATCTGTTTGGGGAAAACCCTACTGCCCAACGTGTAAGTCGACGCTGGAACTCGCCATCCAGCTGGATAATATCATTGCCATATCCCATGATAAAACATGGACTATACTTACGGGGAAAATGACCTTAGCAGTTGAAGCTCCCGGAAGTACTAATGAATCAATCACGATAACGGACTGGGTTGATTTTTTTTTCTGAATCGGAGTATTGACATTAATAACTATTCCTTAACTAAAGAATTATCATGACTAGACATCGGATGTTTAGGGAAATGCCTATTTTTTTCTAGAGAACTTATTTAAAGTCTGATAATATATGTCCACGAATCATGACAAATGATGACATATGACGAAGTTTTATGCTTATTTTTGCTTATTTTAGCATAAATGCCTATTTTTTGCATAAATACCTTTTTAGGACTTTTTTTGCCTTTTATTTATTATATTTATATACAATGCTAAGACATCGGAAAATCGGCGATGGTCCAACGTGACCATTCATTACGAAACCTTCAATTCACGTCTTGAAATTTAAAATTACGAGAGAATTCCTCAATGTATACCAACTGATTTTTCTCCATTTCCCTATTTCATAAATACCAGCCATGATCTGAGAACATGGACGATTGACAATACACCGAGGGAACCGAAATTTTAAGTGGAAATAAATATAAATTCCCAGAAGGTTTCAGTGTTGCTAGTGTTGGACTGCTAAAATATATGCCAGTCACATCGTTCAGATATTCTTCTCCGTATTCAAATCGATTTTGTCTCCCAGTCGCCGCAATTTTGAAATTGTGATCCTTGAAAAGTTACTGGTAATATGAGAATATTACTGGTTAATGGAAGCTATTAAGAATAAAATGTAGAAGAGTTGTAAATATATAAATCTATTTTTACATTAAAATATACGAACTGGTTTTGTGCATTTAAGTTTACAAAATAATATAGACAAAAATTACAATTTTTCCATTTTATTGTGTATGTAACTTATGACAGTTATTTTTCTCCTTATTCTTGACTTTTTCAGTGCCTTTTTAGGCGCCTAAAGGACGTTTTTTTAGTGCCTAAACATCCGATGTCTAATCATGACAAAGAAACGTCCTGGCACGTCCGGTCCGAAGCTTCGGCAGCAGCGCAAGGTCCCCGTGGGCCGTGCGTTATGCGCGCGTCACCGCGGTCGCGCCGACGGCCAATGCCCGCTGGGAGGCCTCTGCTGCAAGGGAGTGGGTGGGCGGGGCGGCGATGGGCCCTGGGGAGGGGCTGTGTGCCGGGGGCTGACGGCGCCGAGTGCATTATGGGAATACGCGACGCAGAAGGACGCGCGCGCATCTGGAGTGGACGAGACTGGGCTCGAACACACTCGACCGAGCTCGCCTGCGAGAGGAGTAGAGAAGCCGGTGCTCGCGATGTGTCTGTGAAACGCCGCAGAAATGTTCCGTTGGCAATGATGATGTTAATGTTCTTTTTCAGAAGAAAATATAAGCGATTCTTATCGTGGTTGAAAAAATGGTCATTGATTTTTATACCCTATTAAGCAACCATTTATTTTATAAAACGTTCTTTATGCTGCAGATAATGAATTAATTTGTATTAATGAAGTGAAGATTGCTTGTTGTGCCCGGTCATTATAAAGCATGGCACATTGCGTAATATTCGCTATCATAATTTCATCTTTTGCAGACGACTAAAAAACAACAAAAGTTAGATCCCACAGTTTCGAAAATAGTTACTAAAAAGTTTAAGAAAAACATGGTTTTATTCATCGCAAGTTTGTAATAAAATCAAATCTATGTGGACTTCCTTTTGTTTTTAGAGGGCCTTACATCACGAAGCGAAACAAAAAATCTTCCAAACAAAAATGTCTTTTGCTGCTGCTACTACTATACGAAACTACAAAAAGTATTATATTTGCTAGGTTATATTTAAAATTTCAGAATTGACCCGTTCCTGTACAATCTCGTGCCGAAAGGAAGCTGAATAGTTAATAGACAGGTGTAATTATATTGATATTTTATTTCAGACACTTTTTCATGTGATGCATATATGTTGATTTATAAACTTAAATGAACCTCCCAATATAATTAGAATACAACTTAAGTAAATGCAGTAACTTACAAAATTCAAGTAAAAAACTGTATTTACTTGATTTCCCAGGAACATTCATAAATATTTCGTTTTAGTGCCACTCTCAGTTTATGGAACAGACAGTAGCACTGTACAGACGTACTCTATATGTCTACTTTGTAAATCTGTATAAACACTTTGTTAAACACTTTTAAGCATGGAGTATCTTAAGGGAAATGGGAAATGGTGCTAGAAGTCTTCTTATAACGAGATTTTGTTGCAATATTAATATGCAAGTTTCGCAAATGCTTTTAGCTGCTCCCCAGACATAAAAGCTTTCGCCTCTTGATGTAGCGCATTTTTCCAATAAGTTAAAATTTCTGCACCTCACAGAAACATAACGATCAGTCCAGGGTTAAAGAGGATAGGAAATCTAGGGGTTTAGCTAAATTGTTCATTTAAGTGTCTTTTTAGTCGATTCTAGTGTTTATAGAGTTGGTTTTCACGCATTAGTTATACTGGGATTCTCATCGTTGAAGACGCGTTGAAAATTCTACTTAACAACGCCACGTTCTAATTTAACTAAGTATGACTCCAACATTAGTTTAATTGATTCTCATATTAGTTCATTCAATGTGTGATACTCACTTCTAACTCAACTCATACGACGCGTTTTGATTTTTTTTACTTTCTCTCATACTACATACTCGTACAGAGTATATTTCTGTAGCTCCATGGAAAAACGACTATTTTGGGGTGGGAAAGTCCGAATTGTATGGCCACGATACTGAAAAAGTTGATAATTCTTATTCCTGAGTGTATTAAATTACTTCCTCTAACATATTATAGTAGTTAGGTGGCACGTTTCTTCGGTCCTTGGCTCCGAAAACTTGGTTTACGGCAAAAATGTCTGTCCGTCCTTCCGTTGTCAGTAATCAACACCAGTAGTTGAACGGTAAGCAGGTTTTTCAGCAACATTGATATTTCCCGATCGATCTGGCTAATATCGCGCCTCCTTGAATTCGAAACTGATATTTTAATGTTTGGTGTTCTTTACATGGAGCCTCAACTATTTTTAAATTTTTCTCAAAAATGGCTATAGATTTTTCGATTAAATACTTTTTATGCGAAAGAGCAACGTAGGCGTATAAAATAGGTGCAAGTCCAATTTTCGTTGAAATATCAGAGTTTTCGACAACTGCAAATATCAACTTTTTCGGCGTCTTCTTACTATGACGAGTACAATATTGAAGAAGAGATTTTTCTTTTGAATGAAATCTGACCTTCAATATTAGATCTTTAATTGAGGTCGTCTACACGGTTTTCAAAATATGAGTAGATTCCGCGTTAGGCGAATTTCTCAAAAAACGACCCATTTTATCTTTAAACATCTACGGATATACACGACACAAACATCATTTGGATGTATCCTTTTGATTCCTTTAAATTACAAAAATATATTTTTTTATATATCTTTCACGAAGTGATGGGCGTCTTCTATTCATTATTATATTTTTGTATACAAGTACTTCACATGACTTCTATTCAAGTTTCCCAAAAAGTCAAAAGTGTTCTATGAAAATTGCGCATTTTATGTAAAAAAAGACTCCAAATGTTTCAATGAAAATTTGCAAATAGGACCATGTTTTACTCTTCCATAACATTCTCAAAGTAATGTTCATTTCCACTATTCGCGGACCGAAAAATTATGATAGTTATTTCCTATTCCGACTCACGACCTGTGCAAACGAACGACGAAGGTTGAAGTGGATAATGCAGGGAGTCTAACGCGGTAGCGATTCAAGAGCGAACTTCAAGGGGGGAGGGGTTCAGCTCAGACCTCCCATAAATATTTTTTGAAATTATACATTTTTATTTGTTAGCTTAAAATAAAAAATAAAATTATATTTTTAATGGGAATAATGCTTTGAACTATAAACGAACATTATGATGAAAAATAAATGGTCGTTATTTTGAAACAATTGAATAAGTTTACAACAAAAAAATATATTTGCTTTGTTGTGGGGCAGGGCCGCCATGCCTCCCCCCTCCCTGCGCTGTAGGTCCGCCATTGGCTCAAGGAGAAGGTGAGGGGGTGGGGTCGCCGGCTGCGGGGACGTTCTGATTAAGTGCCAGTCACCCGCGAACATTAATTTCGCATTATGTCGCCCGCGCTTTAATAACGGAGCAGTTACCCAGGCGGTGCTTCCCCGCACCCCGGAAGCAGGGGGCGGTGGCGATGGAACGGGGAGCTGGCTGCCACGTGGTCCTGGGCACTTCCGAGGGCTCTGAGTACTCGGGAGGAGAACCGAGAAAAGTTGCCAAAAATATTTTCGTTCAATTAAGCGGCAAAAAATATATGACTGCGTTGTAAATCTACAGGCCGTTGAAATCATTTGGAGATCCCAGCATTTCATTTTGGATTTCCAGTGATGGTCCATGTACAGTGTCATTTGTGTGATCAAAAATATTCCACCAATAGCTTGAAAATCTTCCTATTTGTGGACTGAAGTGCGAGAACATAAGCGTACACATCAAAACAGAATTCACTTTTTTCGCTCTACACGGTTGAATAATAAATTTGTGAGTGGAATTTATTTCAAGTTCATTGAAATGACATTGAAAAACTCCAAACGAAATCCTTTATACCGAATATGTTCTTTTATCTATTTAAGAAAAAATCATGTGTCGATATTTGTTGTCAAAATTTAACTTTATATCCTATGAAAGATGACCGGTTTAAGTAAATAGACACTGAAAAGAACAGGGTATTATTAGAACTCTTGTGTTGTCTTATTATGAAACTCATATCACCTTTTTAAAGTTTGAGAATAAATACCCAAAGAAATAAAAAAATTAAGTGCTTATAATTACGTATATATGCAAAACCTTAAATGCAAATTAAACATTCAATATTTAAAACATTCAAACCGAGTCAAATATTTCAAGTGTGAAAATAGCAGAGATTATTAAGAGAATTTTTAGATTTTTCAAACTGATTACAAATTTAAAAATACAAATTAAAAGTAACGTATAAATTAAATAGTTATTACACTTTTTACAATAATTATTAATGCACGAAGGGTGTTGTAAGGGTTCTGTTAATCGAGCACCCACGGAAAGCCAGAGAGCCGGAGGCGTTTTTGTCGCCCGAGATCATTAAAACCAGTTAACGGACGCGGTACATACGATATTTTGTTTTTTAACAAATTTTAATTATTCAGATTTACTTATTTACTAATTAACTAGATGTTAACTTGACTCAGTTTGTCTTTTCATATTTCCCTCCTTTTGAAAACGTGTAGCATCATTCAACTGTTTTCAAGTTTCCCTCGTCACCTCGATCCAGGTAAGCTTAGCCGTGTGAATCGAGGTCCGTATTGCAGGCACTAACAAACAATAACGAATCAGTAAAAAAAAAGTAAAAATCACCAATGGTGTTCTGAGGGTGCGGGGAGACGTGAACGGGGCGGGTGTGGGCGGGGCTGGCAGGGGCGGGCGGCGAACGCGCCAAGTGATTCTGGCAGGGCGCGTGCTCTACGCGCCGGCCGCCCTCGGAATCGATCGCGGCGCCACGGCGCATGCGCGCCGCGATTTTTGAAAAATTTACTCGCCGCTGCGTACGCGAGCGCGACGCGGCGGGTGCGTCGTGCTCTGCGGGGCAGGGGTGAACAAACCCATCCACGCGCGGGAAGAGGCCGGCGTCTGAATGGCGCGGCGTCTGGATTCGTTTATTGATTCTTAGTGATTCCGTGCGTCAACTGATATGGTCGTTATTCCCGTAAGTGTAGTACATGTTTTTCTCTCGGGATATTGCGGGGATTCTACCCCACTGTATGGCGGAGATCCGGTGCCGACCTACCGCCGGCTAGCGGGAATTCCCCCTAACCAGGACTCTCCCACCAGCGGGGCACCGCCCCAGCTGGGACTAGCTGTAAGCTCCCGACCGGTCTCTTCGGAATGTGTGGTAGTATAGTGCATGCTAGTGTGAGTGTGTATGTAAGGGAAGGATAGGACAAGGAAGGGGAAGGAAAGATCGCGTGCGGTACGTTAGGGTACTGCTCTGGAATTCGTCTGGTATTGATCGTAGAAACCGCGGAAAACTACCGATCAGAGCAGCCGGCCGGTCTAGAAAGAACTCGACCTAGATATCTGGCTAATGTCGAAAATCCTGCCTCGGTCGGGACCCGAACCCCAGCACCTCTCCCTCACAGGCACTGCAGTGACATCAGTTGATGCCCTGAGCCATTTTCTGGCCGGCGCCCAGCACGCTGAGGTGCATCGCGTTGCAGACGCTGTCTTCTTCTGCCTTTTAGCCTTATTTCTTTCCTTCTTATTCTTCTCTTTCTTCATTGACGTATACTGCTTCTCCTTTTTTCTTCTCTTCTAATTTTATCGAGGCAATGTCGTTATTCTTCTCTCTTCCTTGGCTGGTTTTGATAATCCACCATAATCAGGACTCAAGTCAAAGACCTGAAGAATCATTTGCAAACTAGCAATTACGTACGGTAACTCAATTTCTGACGTTCTGTCTATTTTTTTCAATGTATACGTTATTGGCATATTCAAATACTATCTTTTCGAAACCCATTCCCATAGAATCAAGAAAAGTCAAGAAAGGTCTTAAAATTCCACAGATAATATAAAATTGTTTTCATGGGCTTGTTCTCTATAAAATCAAAAAGTGCATGGCATGATATTCATATTCAGAGAACTTGCGTTTGCAAGACATTTTAATGTAGTTTTCTTCAGTTCCAACTGTTCTTGCAATGTCGCGCTTTCTTTTTAGTTTAGCCTTTAGAGACCAGGAAGAGTCACTCATATTTCGTTATCAGGAAAAGTGTTCCTTCTTCAGTTAACAGTCTTGGTGCTTTCATTATCTTTAATTTTATGCGCTGACTGTGCAGGCAAACAGGAAACGTCTTGGTAATCTCATTCCTCGAAACGTAAGTTAAGAAAGCTTTTTTTCCTTTTCAAAACCGTTTAAATAATAAAAACGTTTTGTATTTCTATTGCTTAAATAAGAAGGAACAGTGGATATTAACATGATAAATATTAGCATTTGAATATTATTTTTCAGTAACTCAATCTTTTGCGTTATAATTTCAGTATTCTTTGAACGACAATGTGTACTTTACTTTTCCTTTTCTCGTGTATTTCTTGAATTTACTTTTCCGCTTTAACAGAAACCTCTTTAACAGGAGCTCTTTTTCATTGCACTACTAGATTTGTGCGTAAAAAGTAATAGTACTGAAACTAGAATTAAGATTACGAGTTTTTTACAGTCAGCCAAAGTGTAATAATGTTAACCAGTCAATATCTTGAAAGAAAAGTGTGAACGAGGGGAGTGTTGAGTTTCTCTGGGCGTCCTGGGGAGATGCGTTACTGATTGATTTCTAGTGATTCCCACCACATCAACTAACGAGGTCATTAGTCCCGTAAGTGTAGTGCATTTTTTTCATTGGAAGATGGTGGTGAACTTCCCCCGCTGGATAGCGAGATCCGACGCCGACCTACCGTCGCCTAGCGGGGTTTTCCCCAACCACGTATCTCCTGCCAGCGGGGCACCGCCCCAGCCGGGACGAATTCTAAGCTCCCGAATGGGCTCCCAGTATGTATGGTAGTGCAGTGCATGTTAGTGGGTGTGTAAGTAAGGGGCAGAATAAGTCAAGGAATGGAAAGGAAAGATCGCGCGCGGTTCGTGGCCCGTTTGGTAGGGTTTCGCTCTGGCATTCGCCAACCTACCATCAGGGCAACCGGCCGCTAGAATTCTCCTCCAGTGTCCTAATATTATTCAGCTATGTAGCTAGTGTCGAAAATCCTGCCACCGTCAGGACTCGAATCCTGAGACTTCTCGGTGAGGGGCATTGCAGTGACGTCAGTTGACGATCTGAGCCACTTTTCCGGATGGGCCACTCCGCATTATTTATCAGTACAAGTACGATTGCCCGTTTGTGTGGACGAGGTGAGTGAGGTACCATCGTCGTGCGTGGGCGAAGCGGTTCGCCTTGCGCCCCTGGGGCCGCCCATGTTAATTAAGGGCCGCCGCCCGCCTTCTCGGGGGCTCCCGAGCGACCCCGCTCGCAGCTCCGGCTGCGACAGACGCGCGGTTATTCATTCATGCTTTCATCAGACGTCGCCCGCCGCCTGCCTGCTTGCGTGTCGAGGTCTCCGCCTCCGCCTCTCCTTTCGCCTTCGCTCTCGCAGACTCCTTCGCCTCAACCACGCCTCCTTCCTCGCTAGCCTCCTCCTCCTCCAACCTTAGTCTCCGCCGTCGCCTGCGCCCTCGACACCGCCGCCGTCCTTTCGTCCGACCTCGCCCCCCTCGACTTCCCTTCCCTCCACCGGGCTCAAACCGGGAGTGGTGGTTCAGTGCATCAACTGATGTCACTGCAGTGCCTCGGACCGGGAGATCCTAGGGTTACACTCCCCACGGCGGCAGGATTTGTGTCACTAGCTTTTCAGCTACGTCGAATTCAGTCGCTGTGTGGAAGAGAATTCCAGCGGCCGGCTGCTCTGATCGGTATTTTTCCGTGGTTTCTCCGTACGACACCAGGCGAATACCGGAGCAGTACCCTACCAAACGGGCCACGAACCGCGCGCGATCTGTCCTTCCTCTTCCTTGTCCTATCCTCTCCCCTTAAACACACACTTACACTAACATGCACTACACTACCACATACTCCGGGAGACCGGTCGGGAGCTTAGAGCTTGTCCCGGCTGGGGCGGTGCCCCGCTGGTGGGAGAGTCCTGGTTTGGGGGAAACCCCACTAGCCGACGGTAGGTCGGCGCCGGATCTCGCCATGAGTCTGCGTGTGTGCGTGCACTATCGGTTATTGGATAGATGATAATGGGGGAAACCCGTAGAAACGGCCGCAACCAAACTCCATCATCAATTCCACATGCGTTCACGGATGAACCCTTCTGAAATCCGAAGAGCCATAACCAGTATACTGGTCGCTATGCTTCTGTCCGTCATGGATGTTAAACGATATTATTCTCTATTTTGATGCCAGAATCCAAGTCTGGTGGTCATACCTGAAACGGATGAATCATTTTAAAAGATGATGTTCTGAATGATGGCGCAAAGGTGGAATAGGATGTCGGGGAAACATGAGAAATTTCGGGATAGGATGTCGGGGAAACCCACCACATGGATCGACCGAGATTCGAACCCCGGTTCCAGCAATGGAAGGCGAGCTATGAGACCGCCAATCAACGGTTGGCCCCACTAACGTACGATAACGAGAAACGCGTCCATTCTTCCAGATCTCTCGCCTGGCATCGCGTTGTCTGCTCGTTCCCTCACCGCTCGTCCCTTGTTTTATCGCCCGTCGATGCCGCCGCCGCCGCCGCCGCCACCGCCGTCGCCGTCGACGCCGTCGCGGTCGCCGCTTCCGTCGTCTGCTAATTGCCGGCCTGAGCTGTGGCGTCCTCGCCGCCCCGCCCCCTCCCTCCGCAGAGTTATGAGGCTGGGGCGCGGCGCCGGCTCGGCGCGGCCGGTTGCCATGGCGACGCCGCGACCCGCAGACGCCGTCGCCGCCGCCGGGGCGCCAGCCGGGACCCCGCGACGCGCCGCCGCCGCCCACGCACTCCGGCCAGCGGAAGCCCCGCGGCCGAGCCGCCTTTTCTGTGTTGCAAGGGGCGACGCTGCGTGTTGGTAGGGGGCGGGGCTAGCCCTCGATCTCTGGGAATAAGGATTCAAATGATAGTCATGGCGGATTCGGTGGTATAACGGTTAGCAGTTGATGATAGTTCCGCTACAGTGGAACAGTTAATTGGCGGTCTCATAACTTCAACTACAGAAACCGGGGTTCAAATCTCGGTCGATCCATGTGGTGAGCCAAAGTCAGTTCGCAGAAAACGATTCGGTGGTAACCAGACTGTTGTATCTAAGTTTGCGGGTTCACAGCCGATCGAAGCCGTGGATTTTTAAGGGGGAAAAAATAGTCTTCGTAGCCTTCGATCTCTGGCTGTAAGGTTTCAAACGATAGTCGATGGTGGATTCGGTGTTAAACGGTTAGCTTACCGGACTGTTGTGCCCAAGTTTGCGGGTTCAAACCCGATCGAAGACGTGGATTTTCAGGGCGAAAAAAATCCTTCATATGGGAAGTAAAGCTCGCTGTCCCATGTAGTAGATTTACTGCATGTAAAATATCCTCAAGCCTAAAAGAAGCCTCTAGGCTAAATTCAAATCGTCCGTTTCGTCGCCCAACATAATATCTTCTTTCTCTGCTAGATGGTGAAAAGAGCGTAGTCACATTTGGTCAGACGGAAGAGGGAGCGCGATGACCCGAGTCTCGCCACGTAGAAAATAAGGCATTAACTAACTAGTCGATTCATGTGGGATTTGTGGTTGTCGAAGCAAGTTCGCGGCAAGTTTTCTTGTGTTCTCACATTTCACATGCCATTTCGTTCCACCGTTTATTCATCATTCATATCCTTTCTTCATAATGATTAATAATTCCACCATCATCTCAAATCATAATCATCAATCCATCAAAATATTTCAGTTACTTCGTCCAATTCGCTCGTATGACCGTAAGGCTTTAGAGATTGCACCACTGTAAGGATATAATGCTTGATTCTGGAGGGACCACTGTGCCCCTTTGTGGTTATCGCGCTAACTTTCCACATCCGGATTCCGAGCTCTCTGAATGTTGGCTTTTCCCTTTCATTTCACCAGTACTCCCATCATCGTTCATTATACCTTCGTCGGAATCTTCTGCCAAGCATTCTAGTTTTTGAAAAAATCTTGAAAGTCGGGGATTTCTTTCGAGCCTTTCAAAGCGACGTCTCTTCAATAGGTGATCCTAATAACTGGTATTTCTGTTATAATTTTAGATAAACTAGTGTCTACAATCTTGGAATATTGAAAATGCAATTTGTAACGCAAACGACGTTAATATTCATACAGTCCTTGTTTTAATCAAATACATTGGAACATTTATTCTTCAACTGACCATGACAATAGATCTAAAAAATTATAAAACATCAAGAACTTCCTTCGGAAGAAATAGTGTTCACCCTGTTTATTCAGTTAACCATTCATATTCCTTTTATTTATCACAAAGGTTAATGCATAAAAAAACAATTGTGCATGGACCTATTGCTTAGTTACCTATAGCTGTCCGAGCACTCAAATACATTTCAGAGCTTATTTGACTTGTTCTCGTAAATATTTTCAGTTTATATCGAAAACGGTGTTAATGAGTAGTCGATGAATAATGATGAGAATTGGAGTAAATAACGAATATGCTGTAATGGAATGAGCGGTAAAGGATATTAGGAAACCTAATAAACCACTCGCCAACCAGTTATGCTCACCGATTCCAACTGCATTACCTAATATGGCCATTGGCTGACATTTAGCTTGTCGAGAATTCCCTACCACCGAACGTCAGATGCATTGTTGATGCACTACAAAGCCGACGGAAGGTTCGAGTCCTGATGCAGGCGAATTTTCGATACCGTCATAGTAGAGGTTGAGCCGAAACAACTTTTGAGGGGATACTAAGGATTAGAATCCTAGATAGAGGATGCTCGCTTCTGTGGTTCCTCTGATCGATCATGTACTGACGAATGACGAAGCAGAGTATTTAACAAGAAGTCAAAAACTGCACTCAGTTCTTTCTTACACATTCTGTCTTTCACTATCTACGAGCAGCAAACGACGGGTGTATGAGCACTTTGAACGAATGCATTTCTTATTTATGAATTTTCTCCTTGTAAGAATGAGGTGTTACGGCTAGTTTTAAACATCACGTGACCTATAACATAAATAACGGACTAGGTTAGTAATCGCCTCGGTTTACAATATTCAAGCACGCCCATTATTTGCTCTCTATCGGCGTAACGATGTTCACAATTACTGATTGGACACTGTTGCATTCTCAAGAATTGTGAGTTAAGAGTACCTTTAAACATTGCGTATTACGTGGAGACTAGCTGAAGGAACTCTCGCATGTTAAACCGAACACTCGTGCAATTCAATCGCATAGAATATTAAGCAATTATTTTATTTTCTCATATAGTTTCAGATTCTGCACGACTCTGAACAGGTGGGGTAGTATCGAGAAGCGCCGAACCAGCAAAAATGTAAAAGAATGTTCCGAAAGATTTGTCCAGAAATCCGTAATCTGCAGCCCTACAGATTACGGAGGAAAGTTTCTTTGAGGTCTTCGGCCTCCAAATTCCAGGGGTTGAGAATGTTTCGTTTTGGAGTTATACAACTAAATAGATTTCAACAAAGCTGTCCGTGTGTTGCGGGTTGCATTTGGCATGAATATTTTTTGTGCGGTTTATCTTTAAAGTTAAAGTGCAATTCGTTAAGTCTCCGTAAAATTCTTTTTCCCTAGAGATTTTATTTGTAAAGATTGGTTGCGTTTAAATGCCGCAACACTTATCTTAGTATTGAAATAATGTACGAGTGGATGGATGGGAGAACTTACGATGGGCAGACAGAGCTTTTGGGTCTTTCGGCCCACTGTGCGTCGGTGGTCGAGGCGAGAGTTCACCGGCCCTGCGACTGAGCGGATTAGCCCTTTGGCCCTTCCGCGCGGTGCAGGCCGCCGCTCTTCTGCCCTACGCCCATCGATCCAGCCCGTCAGCAACGCTCGCGTTGTGCGCGCCTCAAGTAGACCCCCTGTCAGCTTTAAAGCAGTACTCTATGAAGAGTTGAGACTGGAAGGCGCCTTAAAAGGAGCTTATACTTGCGATATTATAATTGGTCACTATGTCGCCCTTTCGACGATCGAGGCGGTGAACGGCGTACGGGGAGCGGTAGCTCAGTGCATCAACTGATGTCACTGCAGCGCCTCTGACCGGGAGTCCCAAGGTTCGAGTCCTGACGGCGGCAGGATTTTCGACACTAGCTTTTCAGCTAGGTCGAATTCAGTCGGTGTCTGGAGAAGAATCCTAGAGGCCGGCTGCTCTGATCGGTAGTTTTACGTGGTTTCTCCGATCAACACCAGGTGAATGCCGGAGCAGTACCCTAAACAACGGTCCACAGACCGCGCGCGATCTTTCCTTCCTCTTCCTTGACCTATTCTCTCCCCTTACACACACACACTTACACTAACGTGCACTACCCACACACATATTCCGGGAGACCGGTCGGGAGCTTAGAGCGTGTCCCGGCTGGTGCGGTGCCCCGCTGGTGGGAGAGTCCTGGTTAGGGGGAAATCCCACTAGCCGACGGTAGGTCGGCGCCGGATCTCGCCATCCAGCGGGGGAAGATCACCGCCTTCTCTCGAGAAAAAAGCATGCACTACACTAACGGGACGAATGACCAAAGCAGTTGACGCGCCCGGAAACACGAAAAAATTAATCAATCAATTGTGAACGGCGTGGGAGTATTATTTAACTGAGAAGATCAGACGTTCGAAACCTTAATTCTACTTTTCTGGAGTACCTGAAAAAGTTTTGGAAAGTGAAACGAAAACGAAATTTCCGCGATCTTAATCTTTCATACTGTATTCTTTGGCAATTCCTCTGCTCGATCCTAAGTTTTTATTTCTGTTATTTTGATACACTTCATGTAAATCATCACATAACTGTCCATGTACTTTACAACCTAGATCATTTATTCTTAAAACATGAAAGGTATATTCTATTGAATACCTGATCTAAAACATTTTCCGGAGTTACGTGATTTATTCACAAGGTTTGGGCCATAGCAGATTTCCTTAAGGGATGTGTTTTGAATTTTCAGTATGAAAAACTTTCATAATTAAGGAAAATTATTAAAATATTCAAGGTTCTGTGGTTTCAAATATGTTATGGAATCCGGATTTGAGAAAATGATCAGCTTTCTTTCGAAAAGATTGCAAGAAACACGTCTTCGTGTTCATGTGCGGTATATCTCAGAACATCTACATTTCATTTGCCGTTTTAATGGATCATTAAAACATCTACTATTGTATCACAATGAAATCTAATCCCTTTCCGCGGTCATTTCAACGCCTTAGTTTTTCTCTCCTGAATCTATACTCCATGGAGAATATTTCTAAGTATTTTCTACGTGCAAATCACGTTTAAGATAGTTTGAAATTGTATTCATATGTGAAGGGTACTGAGCAATTTTTTGCACGCTTTGAAAGATGAAGGAAGGAAATAGGTAGGCAATTTTTGTGCAATGGTCTTCCATAGATGAAGTGAGTAATATGTTATGGAGATAAGAAATTGACAGGGCCAATGAGTATTTCTTTCATTTATCGTCGCAAATATATAAGCATTTTTCAATTTTTCTTTTTAAAACGTGTAATTTCGTGCACCACAAAATCGTATTACCAGAATTGTGTGTAAGCTAAAACGATGACAGAGGTATTTTATAGCATTGTTCTGTTCCGTTCCTTCTATAAATAATTTTTTCCTTTTTATAATTACATAGGGCTTTCTTTCATAACAATACGCAATGCTGAGTCATAAAAGAGTCATAAAACATAAATTTAGTCTTCTACTCGAACTAAACTGGTGCTTGAATGGACTTTTCCTCGATATAGTCATGTCATAACTCTATCAGGATTAATTTTATACTATCGTAAAACTACTTTCAAAATTTAGGTGTTAAAAAAGTCGTATACTGTATGTTTATTGCTCAGCTATAACTTATGTGCAGGAGAATTCGATTAAGCCCCTACGTTCGGGCTTTACCAAAAAGAAGGAATGAAAATTCTAGACAGATCAATAGCGTATTTAGCTGCGTGCCCACATCAGTAGCTTCGTAGATCACAGTTTCGATTCCCGACAGTGGCGGAGTTCTGTAGCAACTAACAAGGGAGTTTCTAAGGTTGGGAACTGTGGACTTATACTCCGATTTAAACGTAGTGGCACTTCAAGGTCACGAGATGGACGGAGAGGGGGTCGTTGTCATCCAATTAGGAGCTCCAGTACCAAAATTTAAAGTCGTAAGGAAGCTCCCGACTGGATGACAGTGTTCCCCTCTCCTTCTAGCTCGTGACCTGGAAGTGCCACTCTGTTTAAATCGGAGAATAAACGTAGCTCTGCGGGAAGGTAGTCCTTCATTTCAAGTTCACTTCATTCGTACGGCAACATGGCCTTGTGTTTCGGAGAAAAATGGGTGAAAAATCTCGCGACAACGGTCGGATCTCTATCGTCACAGTCACCGCTGTTATGTCCGCAACCTTCACCCGCGACACTACTACCACTATAAGCACTGCTATTTTTTCATTCCCACCACCATCAGCATCATCACTATCCAACATCACCACCAGCTAACATCACCACCAGCCAACATCGCCACCAGCCAACATCGCCACCAGCCAACATCACCGCCAGCCAACATCACCACCAGCCAATATCACCACCAGCCAACATCACCACCAGCCAACATCGCCACCAGCCAACATCACCACCAGCCAACATCACCACCAGCCAACATCACCACCAGCCAACATCACCACCAGCCAACATCACCACCAGCCAACATCACCACCAGCCAACATCACCAACAGCCAACATCACCAACAGCCAACATCACCAACAGCCAACACCACCACCATCTAGCATAACCTTCAGTCAGTATCACTACCGTTACCAACGCTGCCACCATCAACACCACTAGAATCACCACCATTGTCGTTAATCCATCTCCATCTCCACCAACACAGCCAGCTAGCATCACCACCACCATGACCACCAATCGGTATGACTCCGACAAAATCATTGCCACCACCATTATCTCTGCCATCACCATCACTACCATCATCGCTTTTTCGCCGACTTTTCGCAGCGAGGAGATTCACCTCTCTCGCCTCCGCCATCTCGAGATGCATCTTAGTGGAAAAAGCATTTCCAGCAAAGTGGGAGTTAGATGGCAGATAAATTGCCTTTGCAGCTCGCACATGCATACAAATTACTTTAAACGAGAGCTCGCATTTCTACATATTCTGGAGTCGTTTTCCCGCTTGAGGTGTGCATCCAAAATAAAGAGTTTGTAAAGATCTATGTAATGTAAAAGGTGATGTTTCATGCAGTGTAGTATTGTGTTTGTCTTTTTCCTTTTGCGATTTAACACTGTTTGGAAGCACAGACTTTACTAAACTCATTTACATCATATATCATTATCTGCTTGATACTTTTAAAAATACTCATACTACTTTATTTATATATTGTATATCATTAAGGGCGTTAAATTTTTTCTGGACCAAATACGACTTGAATTTATTCAAATCTTGTTTATTCGTATTAATAATAATTTTAAAAAATATAGAAGAAAATTGAGTGAGGAATATTTTATCTATTTTGAATCAAAAACCAACCCGATTAATGTCCTCGAATTTGTTTTTTACGCGTGTATTCACAGTTTAAAATCAAATGTATGCATGTGCATTATTTGGTTGACTCCTTGTAGAGACAATCTTTTGCAAATGTTTTTACTTTATTCGACCCCAATATTTTTTTTAATTGTCAGATATCTACTTGATATCGGAAATCTATCTAAGTGAAATCACTGAATAGAATAAGTTGTATATATCGCCCATTTGTACTACTACTACCAGAAAAGTGTCTTTTACTCTCCTCGGCAGCGAAGTGCGCCTACCCTTGAAGCCAGAGTATGCAATCCGCTGTACAGAAACGTTTGTTAGGTTGCCTAGTCGCGCCTACCGTGACCATGAACGAGCCAACTATCCCTCTAACACATTTGGAATTTGGACAATATTTTGAAATGTCTATTCATTAATTACGCAATAAAGATAGAAACAGTTCTTAAAATTCAACATAGTACCCAAAATCAAAATTATTTTCAAAAAAGAACGAAAAACTCGCGCTGCTCTAAAGGACTATTCTACATGTTGCGACGGTCAATTTCATTAGCGCACCTGCGTGTAGATGTCTTCGCAAGCTTTATCAAAATACTTAAACGCTGTCGCTATTGACTTATAATTTTAATCACTTACCGAACAATAAACCTGCCGTTCTATTGTGACGAGCCCTTTGCATTCTATTCTCTGATACAACACTGAAATTTGAGATAAGACAGAGAAAATGTATTGTTGTGTATCATGTATTTCAAAGTTGTGTATCAAATGTAATGATTCCGGTCACGTCAGCTAGTGAAGTCAATATTCATATAAGTTAAGTGCGTGTTATATCCCAGGTGCCGGAGTCATTCGTCCCCAGCTGCAGATCGGGAGCGGTAGCTCAGTGCATCAACTGATGTCACTACCGCCTCTAACCGGGAGGCGTATGTTCGAGTCCTGACGGCGGCAGGATTTTCGACACTAGCTTTTCAACTAGGTCCAATTCAGTCGCTGTCTGGAGGAGAATTCTAGCTGCCGGCTGCTCTGATCGGTAGTTTTCCGTGGTTTCGCCGATGAACACCAGGCGAATGCCAGCAGTACCCTGCCAAACAGGCCACGGATCGCGCACGATCTTTCCTCCCTCTTCCTTGTCCTATCCTCTCCCCTTACACACACACTTACACTAACATGCACTACACTACCGCATATTCCGGGAGACCGGTTGGGAGCTTAGAGCTTGTCCCGGCTGGGGCGGTGCCCCGCTGGTGGGAGAGCCCTGGTTAAGGGGAAACCCCGCTAGCCGATGGTAGGTCGGCGCCGGATCTCGCCATCCAGCGGGGAAGATCACCGCCATCTCCCGAGAAAAAACATGCACTACACTCACGGGACTAATGACCAAAGCAGTTGACGCGCCCTGAAACACGAAAAAAAATCAATCAACCCAGCTGCAGGGTGAGATCCAACGATGATCTACATGTCGATATGCGGATTTCTCCCCTCCAGTTTTCTATCTTGCATGACTCCACTGCGACAAGGTCTACGCTCCCGACATGTGTGGTATTTGAGTGCATATAAGTGTAAAACGGTGTGTAAGGAGAGAGAAGGGCACTGGGTTGAAGAAGGAAAGGTCGCGTGCGGTCCATGGCCCGTTTGCTAGAGTGCTACTCCAGCGTTTATCTGGTATTGATAAAAAAGCACGGAAAACTACCCTACCAGAGCAGCGGCTTCCAGAATTCTCATTCAGCTGTTGGGTGTCAGTAGTTGGATTCGATGCAGCTGTGTAGTTATGAGTGAAACGTCGGCGATGAACAAAACCAAACACGAAAATATTGAAAAGGAAACCGTTAAATATTACGAAACATTTTTTTAATAGCGACATGTATTTTGTGCTTAGTGTGTACATATTGTATTTTCAGAATTCCTAGTTGCGAGAAATCCAAGCTTGAATGTTTGTTCAGGTACAGTTAAGAATCGACATTGTTTTGACATTTGCTTTCTGGTAAAAAGCATGATTGCTCTTCCACGGACATCGATCGTTGTACACTAGGTAGATATGAACGAGAGATCTCCAGAAATGATACATACTTTCTAAAAAATGACCGTGCACTAAGCCATCGATTTGTTCTCATGCTCAGTAACACTTGGATAAGCAAGACAAATTCTACGATACATCACTTGTGGAAATTTACTATTCTATTTTAGGCTTAGAATGGAATAAAGAAATCAGTTTTGTTATAAACTCTCCGATTACATTGCCCCCTTCCGTCCAAGGACAGTCCACTAGAAAGGAAGGGTGGTCTCCCAAGACTATACGCGAACCAGACGCCTATGCGAGGCTGTCTTTCGCCTGTTCAAATCTGTTTCCTCTGCAATGTTTCCACGTTTTGCATGCATTAAAATCAGAACTTAGTACCTTTACACCAGATGCGACGTGATCGCGTCAAGGGAGGCTGGACCATGAGTCTCTCTCTTTAGTCTCTCTCTTTAATAAGGATTATGGGTCTTATTTCTTAATGTTCGGGGTAGCGTGCCGCATATATATTGGAAGTTGTGCAATTTATTTTTTTATATCTTGGTTCCGGTCGTATCCCAGATAATTGATCCCGGTCGTATCACATCCCTGATAATTGAAATGTGCTACTTTTTCTATTGATTGATTTTGCAGACATATCTTTTTTCTAAATGAATAGACTCCTTTAAAAGTCACTACCTTCGTTTGTTGATTGATTGATTTATTTTTTCGTGTTTCCGAGCGCGTCAACTGCTTTGGTCATTGGTCCCGTTAGTGTAGTGCATGTGTTTTCCCGCGGAAGTTGGCGGTGATCTTCCCCCACTGGATGGCGAGATCCGACGCCGACCTACCGTCGGCTAGTGGGGTTTTCCCCCACCAGCGGGGCACCGCCCCAGCCGGGACAAGCTCTAAGCCCCCGACTGATCTCCCAGAATATGTGGTAGTGTGGTGCATGTTAGTGTAAGTGTGTGTGTGTAATGGGAGAGGAAAGGACAAGGAAGAGGAAGGACAATTCGCGCGCGGTCCGTGGCCCGTTTGTTGGGGTACTGCTCCAGCATTCGCCTGGTGTTGATTGGAGAAACCACGGAAAATACCGATCAGAGCAGCCGGCCGCTAGAATTCTCCTCCAGACAGCGACTGAATTCGACCTAGCTGAAAACCTAGTGTCGAAAATCCTGCCGCCGTCAGGACTCGAACCTAGGACCTCCCGGTCAGAGGCGCTGCAGTGGCATCACTTGATGCACTGAGCTACCGCTCCCGGTCCTTCGTTTGTTGTTTTGATATTTTCATGTTGTATATTTTTTTACATATTAGATCTAGTTGGTGGAGTGCCATTTGGAGATCATCTTCCTTTTCTTTCATACGTGCTAGTGTTGTGAGGCTGACGCGTGGCGCGGTGTGTGTTGCAGCGTCCGGTTCAGGCTCGGTGATCGGCCGTGACCCGCTGCCTCCGCGCGCCGTGTCCGCCGCCTCCATCCAGCAGCAGCAGCAGCTCAAGGGCGGCCCTCCGCCCTCGCTGGCCCTCGGCGACGACCTCAAGGTGCACGCGCAGCCGCCCTCGCCCTACAAGAAGCCCGCGTCGCCCCTGCCCCCGCCCCCGCCCGCCGCCGCCGACGCCGCGCCGGCGCCCAGCCCCGGCCCCGGCCACGGCCACGGCGCGGGCGGAGGCGGTGGCGGGGGCCGGCCGACGGGGGCGGTGCCCAACCACACGGCGGCGGCGGCGCCGGGGCCCCCGCCCTACCCCCAGCAGGCGCACGACCCGCCGCCGCCCAAGGAGCACCGCGACCACCTCGCCGACGCGCAGGGCAAGCGGGTATGTGCAGCGCGGGCGCCGCCGCCGCCGCGACCCTTCGCGCGGAGGCACTCACCGTGGGAAAGGGAGGATTCGTCATCCACACCAGTGCTTTTAAGTCTATCCGTACAAAAGGCTTAAAGTAAGAAAAATTGGAGCCGATTTTTGAGAAAATCTTGTTTCTAAAGTTGCTCATATTTCACTCAAAAATGTACGAAGAATACCCATTTTTCAAAAAAAATGTTCATGACATTAATTAAAGAACTAATTGTTCAGAACATATTTCATTTCAAGAAAAATATCTTACTTCAATAACTAGTTAAACAAAACGGTCCCAAACTGTCAAACGTTTGCAATTTTGGAAAATTGAGAGTTAAGGGTGATAATCGAACCTTTGACATCTTTTTTAATGTATTTTATTATATTCTTACAATAAATTTAAATAAACATATTGGACTATTTTTTAGCAAATTATGATAAATGTCCCTGGAGCTTTATGTAAAATACCCTCAAAATTTAAAGAATGCTTTGAGCCAGGCTAGATTCGCTGGGGTCTATTAATTTTGTTAAAATTCCTACAAATAGTTTAGACACTAGTGTAGTTCACGAAAGGAAGGATGGATTATTGAATAAACATATTTTTGGTGTCAGGGAATCTCAAATTGTGTATTTTCATTGAAATCTCGGGAATGATTTTCCAGAACATTATATAACTTTCTCTACACAACGTACTCTGATGCGCGTGTGTATACGAGAAGTTAAAAAATATAATTTTATAAATATACATGATTATTTAATATCAATGTTTAAATGTGAATATCGATATTTTTTGTTGATGTCGCGTCCCTAGTGGAAAGCGAATGGGAGACTCGTTTGGCAAATGATGGGTAAAGTAGTAGTTGAAGTACACTGTCATAAATTTCTGCATTACTTTTAATATAAAAGAATATGAAAGTAATTTTCATGTACGTAAATTAAATTTAATGTACACGTACAGTAACCTTAATGTACATGTACATTAAATTCAATGTACAGAAGTAAGTTAGCAGTCGTACATTAAATCTACATTGATTTTAATTTATGCCTTAAATTTAATGTACAGGTACATTAATCTCCCTTTCATGTACAAGGTACGTTGAAATTCATGTACAGTCGTACATTAAATCTACATTAAATTTAATGTAATTTCTGACAGTGTAGAGAAAGGGATATAACGCAAGGAAGTCGTTAAATCTGCAGTTCGCGCCACTCAGGAGAGGGAGAAATCCCCGCTGGAGGAAACTGGGGGTGCGAAAATAGGGAATGTGGGCGGGAATTCTTGGATGAGCGAAGGTAATGAGAAATATAGTGAGGGATAGTGAGAAACAAAACTAACGGCTGAACCGTCATTCCCCAATCGATCTGGCTGTTGTTGCGGCCCCTTGAATTTGAAACGTATATTTTGGTTTTATGGGTGCTTAGAAGCCCCAAGGACATTTTCAATATTATTTTAAAAAATGGCTCCAAAAATGACTTCAACGTTGTTGTTTTTTTAAATTATCTTAATTTTTTTCAGAGGTAGAACAAAGTATACGTATAAAAATGCATCCGATTTTCGTTTAATTCTCCAAATTTTCGAAAACTGCAAAACTAGATTTTTCGGCGTCTTCGTGTAACTATGATATTGAAGTTGAATATGTTTCTTCTTAATGAATTCCATTCATTAAAACTATATCTTTAAATAAGTTCATGCACACTTTTTTTCGAAATATGACTAGCTTTTGTGTATTTTTGGGTGAAATAAAGGCAATATTAAAAACAAGATTTTCTCGAAATGTCTCCAATTTTATTTTAACTTTTTGAATGGATATAGAACTAAATGCACTGAATAAAATAACATAAAAGTTGATTTGATGTGCTCTTATAATTTTTGCAAAATTACACAAATGTATGTTCAAATAGTATTATTATGTTATATAACCATTACAGATTATGAGTGAAAGTTTGTGCTATTGCAGCACCTCTAGTTCCAGGGAAATTTATTCTACGCGATGCACGATTGACCTCTTTTCGACCAATTCCGTTGCTTTTTTTTTTTTTTTTGTTTCGAAGGTTAAAATGCATTTTTTATCGTTTGGTATTTACTGTATCGATCGAACATGTTTTTTATTAACTCACCTTAGCTTTGAAAGTTCAAAGCGGTTCAGTGAGGTTTCCAAAGAGGATTAATGAGGTTCAATTTTCCCCTGTAATATACTCGACTTAGAAACCTTCGTGGATGAGCACCCCATGTTACAATTGTGCACAGTACTGAATTCGTTCAAAAAAATGTTTATTCTTCTAAGAGTTTCGGTTACAGCAGAAAAACGATTGAATATATAGATTCAAAGTTTTTCAAATTTTCGCAGTGTAATAAAAATTGGTGCAACACGCGGCCAGTAGCATTATATCAAACAGCTCTGCCACTGGAGTGTGGTGGACATTCGCTATTGGCACTGGGAAAACCGAAAACGTCGGGGAACTACAATGATCTGGAAAAATCAGGAAAAAATAAAGAAATGTTTGGAATAATCTTCGGAGCAAGGGATTTTTTAAAGATAGATACATTTAAAGTGAAGAAAGAGACGCTACATTTACATCTAAAGTCTCTTGAACTCGTGTCTGCGAGGATGTATTGCTGGCAAATTTTTAATTGTCACCACATGGACTCCCAACGTCACTGCCTAATTTTGACTCCCATTTGCATCGCCAGTGACTGTCACAGCGGCCTCAGTCGAAGGATTTTAAGTTATAACTAGACAAACCACACCAGCCACAGCAAGTCACTGATAGTAAATGCAAACACCTCGATTTTGGAGAATGTATGGCTTATGTTGTCACTATATGTCTTGTTCACGTTTATGAAAGGCTTGGGGCAGTAACAAAATAAAACAAACTTCGACCAAAATCGAGATATTAACGTTTACAAACAGCGTGTGACTTGCTGCGGCTGTCTGGCGTATCTTGTTTCTGCCCCAAGCCCTTCAGTTGTACAGTTGTATTACTCATTACTTGCGTCGTTCTCTGACTCAGCGACTGTGTAATCTGATTAAGATGAATATTGGTGGTCGATTTTAATTTTTCGGAGCTGCTGATAAGGATCTTTTGGAGTGTGGCTCAGAATAAATGTTACAAAATTTTTGGGGATAAAAAGGGGGGGGAAATGGTCATTCGCTGTCCATGAACATGTAGCGGGAAATTTCATATAACAGAGACTTACACATGTTGCATTTGCCTCTGATTGGCAAATTCTTATGCACAGGTATCCTGCAGGTTACGTTTTGCTGCAATCAAGGCGAATTCTTGTACCGGCCGAACAATTGTGTATAGGAGGTTGCCTAACACTCAGGAGCGAATATCACATGTGTGACTCGGTTGTATGAAATTTCTCATTTTATGTTCATTGGCAAAAATTAATCACTTTCACCCCCTGTACATGCCCTACAGGTATGAAGCATTTATTCTAAGACACCTGTTCAAAGCACATGCGTCACATGGCATTCTGAGGAATTTCTTTCTTTGAACATCTTCCGTCTCTTGCCAGGTTTTATCCCATATTAGTTGTCTAATAGAAATGCTTTTCATTATATCTGATTAATCACCAAACATATTCGTATGTGCTTATTGTAAATGTTACGATTTTCCTTGGAAGACAACGTCAATCTCTAGGATACGAGCAACCCAGGTTGACCACCTCTGCTCCTAGGCCAACGTTGTTTGTAGAAAGGACAGCAATAATTGGAAAGAAAAAATGTACACTTGTGGAAAGATCTAATTACTTGTAATGCATGTGGTGACATATTTTGTACAAACCCCTGTGAATACTGTGTCCAAAAAGGAATTCTAATCATAAGGTGTCAAAGGTAAAAGAAACTGTGACTAACACCCTAGTTTCTTACATGCCTGGTTCCAGTCTGGAAATTGGAAGCGACGAGAGAACCTTTCAGTGACATTAAATAAGTAAACAAGTCGTTTTGCTGTACTTAGTTATTGTAAATAGTTGAAAAATGAATAAAATATCAACATAGCATTGTTATAAACATTTAAAAACTAGACATTTTCGCCACCGACTCAAGAAAGTTATTTGCATTGGCAAACGAACTGTAGATTTCATTTTATAGTATTGCTGCTGATAAAATAACAACCTACACCCCGGGCTCTACTTCTATCACAACCAGCAGAAGGAGAGTTCAACAAAACGTACGCATAGTGAAGCTACATGAATGAAACCCATAAGTGCTGTTGTCTCCAAAGCTGAAGGCTGAAAATAGAATTACGACTGGAACTGAAGAAAATTGAAACGCATTGTTTCTGAAAACAGTTCTCTTCAATTAATAATAATAATAATAATAATAATAATAATAATAATAATAATAATAATAATAATAATAATAATAATAATAATAATAATAATACCGAGCGAAGTGACCCAGTGCATAGCTCACTGACTTCGCAGTCGCGAGGACTGGGTTGGATCCTCGGAGCGGCCATCCTAACCGGGGTTTTCGTGGTTTCCCTCGGTCATACAGCCGAATACAGAGATGGTTCAAAAAGGCCACGATCATCTCTCATCATCATCATCATCATCATCATCATCATTCTATCATTGCATAATTCATAATTCAAGTCTTAACAACCGTGGCTTATGATGGGATACAGTCGCAAAGCTGATTCCCATAATTACACACGTTAATCTCATACCAGGAGAGAATATGACTGGGCCTTGGAAGAGAACGTGTAGCTTGGTCAGAAATGGCCGATACGCAAATAATAATAATAATAATAATAATAATAATAATAATAATAATAATAATAATAATAATAATAATAATAATAATAATAATAATAATAATAATGATGATGATAATAATGATGATGATAATAATGATAATAATAATAATGATGATGATAATAATAATAATAATAATAATAATAATAATAATAATAATAATAATAATAATAATAATAATAATAATAATAATGATAATAATAATAGTAATAATAATTTAAAAATAATAATCGATGTGCAATAATTAAATTAACATAGCGGTTCATGTTCAACTGGGCTGTCACATTATCGTCCGTGTGCCATCAAGAACCGGATGGCTGCCCCGAAGCCGCAGGCGCGAGGTGAGGTTGACTGTTGTTGGGCGTAGGGCCCCGGAGGGCTGAGCGTGTCGGCCGGGGAGCTGCTGGGGCGCACGCACGAGGAGCTGGTGCTCCTGCTCATCAAACTCAGGCGGCAGAGCGCGGGGGTGTGCAAGGCCATGGAAAATTGCCACATGGAAATAGAGGCCCAGGTTGGTGGCGCACACTCCGTGCGGTGGTGGTCTCCCGAGGTAGCTTGCCCTTGGTGACGGTGGTAGTGTGTATGAGTGTACATTTGGGGCGACATGACGTGCCAAACTAACGTTTTATTTTATTGTTGTACTGGCTTCTTACAAACGCTCTGGATGTTTCTGGTTTCAACTTTCTACTTCATGTGTTTTTCGCAGAAAGCAGTGGTGTTCATTAATAGCAACAATTAGTGAAACTTAATACTACAATTGTAAGGTTAATTATTAATGTATATTTAATGCTTTTAGCTGGTGTTGGTGGCTCACTTACGAAGACTTTATTATGGCAATAATAAACTTTCATGGCTCTACTTGAATGTATAAAAGAAATGAAGGCTTTTCTTTTTTGATTTCTTTAAAATAAAATTTTATTAACTACAATGTAATACTTCTTTCTAATTAACAATTCTAATAATTTGCTGTCATGACACTTTGTATAAAACTCACAAATTTGATATTCATAAATAAAATATTAATTTTCTCTTATTTAAGGTTGTATATGCCCACAATAAAATAGCAACTTGATTCAAGAAATGTAATATGTCACACAAAGAACAGCATCACATGAGGATTCTAGATAACAGTCACTTTCTTATTTTCTCTTTTGACACATAATCCCAAATCACCAAATTTATACTTTCCAACAAGTTATTTCTTGCATCAGTTGTATCACATGAGGATTCTTGATATCAGTCATTCTACATAACAGTTACTTTTTTTCTCTTTTGTCACAAATATACCAAATGACCAAATTTATACTTTCTGACATGTTATTCCTTGCATCAGATTCTTTTTTTATCTTTCTGTAATTCTGTCATTTTCTAATATCTTTATTTTGCATTTTTGGTGTAAGTGAACATAACATGTTTGGTGTTTTCTTAAGAATCATCAATTCATAAGATTGCGAACATTTAATATTTTTCAAAAGTTGTTTGCCTCTTTCAACTAACATATTCTTAAGTCAGTTATTATGTGACTCTAAAGCACTAACCTGTATGCTGTGTAATAGAATTAAAAGTACCCCTTGTTTTTCCTAGGCACGATTAGCTGATTTGGAAACTCCGAAACGACTTGAGCATCTAAGAAAGCTTGAAGAACTGAAGAAACATCTGTTAGACCTTGAGAAGCAAGTAAGTATGTTTTGTTTGAATAGGTATCTGAATCTTAGGAAGTTCCCAGCTTCCTCTTAGAAGTAATGAACCATGTTTCTGAGAATAATTTTTACATACAATAAGACCCAAACATAGAGTCCCTAGATCGTGTGAGCAGTTAATTCAGTTTGGCCCCTCTGTACTAATCATGTTCAGAAATATAATTTTTTTTTTTTAACATTCTATCACTTTATTTCTGTGACAACATTTCTCTAAGCAAAGAACTTGGTGTTTTATAGAGTAATCCTCTGCCTATAATAATAATATTATTATAAAAATAAAAATATCTATTGAGTCACTGTTGTTTGTAAACTATTCTGGGAAATTGTAAGCTTTAAGAACAAACACTATAATGTTACTTAAATGATTAAAACATTAAGAATAGTCAACTATTTTCTATTTCATTGGGAAAAAATAATATTATTTTTGTTTTTTCTCTGTATTCTTAATTTAATGCCTCAGGATTGAAGGGTCCTATATGCCTGGGTCTCTATTTTGTGTAGAAAGAAGTTTGCTACTGATTACAATCCTTGATTCGGCTAAAGTCTGTGAATCAGCTAAGCCTTGAATCAGTTCAAGGGTTCTATAACATCTGTCAATAACTGTTTTGTGTTGTTTGTGTTACAGTACGAAAAAGGGAAGCCACTAGTAAATCTGGTAGACAACATGGTAAAACTCGGCTCACTATATCGTGGCTCTGCTGGGCAGCTGCAGACTGGTCTGGCACCTCATGACCCCATCAGTATGCGCGAGCGCTTGGAGTTCAACCAGAAGTTGCAGGAGCAGAGGCTTTTGGCTGATGAACGACGAGATTGGGAACGAATGAATCCAGCAGATCACACTCAGCTACAGGTGTGTAAATAGCTATTCTTTTCCTTTATTTTTGATGGATAACTCCATCGTAAAGAACTGAGACATTACTACACTCTATCTTCTCAAATTGTGTAAAGAACCTTCCAACTTTGGGATGATGATTATTGTAATGGCCAGCATACTGGCTCTCCCAAGTCCACAATAGATTCCTTTGGGATTGAATTGAGGTTTAAAGGGGTTGGGTGGTGATATCCCTGGCCTAACATCCAAAGGGAGCTCCACCTACCATGGGTTCATCTGCCAAAGGAGCCCCACCTATGGGGATGGGCCGGAGGTGGGGGGGTTCTACTGGCTCCAGATAGCCCTCCCTTGCATCTGCTAGAGTTTACACATTTCTCCTTTCTCTGATTCAACTGTTCTTCTAGCCATATTCACGTCATTATCTAATCAATGTAACATATAATGAACTCTGAGCTGGGCTGGGCTGCAGATGAATGGGTGCTAGTAAATAAAGAAATGTTCATATCAATCACAGACCTTCAAAATATACTTTTTGCTCTTTTAGGCCAAAGTTCAAGAACTGTATCGCTTGGACAGGCTGCTTCAAGAAGAATCAGGCACCTTGCAAAGTTTGCAGCAAAATAAAGTGAGTTGTATTGAACTGTTTATAATGATATCATAAATTTTATTGCCTCCTTGTGGTTTATTATTATTTTTATATTAATAAGATACTAAGGTATCTAATAAAGTAATCATTTCACTGAGTGTTGGAAGCAGGACGAATCTGCTAATTGTTGAAACATGATGATTCTAGTAACTACCAAGGCTGTCAGTACAGACTAAATGTGAATAATGATAATTTTTCCTTCCAGGAACTCTTAGAGAAAGCTTTGGGAGGAGTGCGTCACAAATTAGAAGTTGCACGTGCTAACCCAGCAGAAGCAGAACGGTACCACAAACAACAGAAACTTCTGGAAAGAGAGCTCAGTAAAGTTCGCATGTTGCTGGCTCATAATTCAAAGGTATAGTATCCACAATCAATTATTTTTTCCATAGAAACATGATGCAGCTGGGCAGGATTTTGTTTTGCATTTCCAGCACCCAGACATTAATTAGATTCTTTGAAATAAGTTCCTACTCTGTGTAATTTGTGTGTTAAAGCTTTAGCACAACATTGAACTTTGTCTCTGCGATTATTTTAATAACTGAAAGTGTTGACTAAACAGTGAATAAACTAAATGAAAATAAAAATAAATAAACTAAACTTCATAAACGATATGAGATGCAAATATGTTAGCGCAGGGAACTTGATTTTCTAGTAAAACCATTCATAAATTGCTAGGTATTAAAAGTTTGAGTAGAAGAATTTGTAAGTAGAAAATTATTGTGAGATTTCATAATAACAGTTATTTTCTAATGAAATTATTCCTTAAAACGTCAATCTTCTATATCGGGAAGTTTATTAGTATCTATATTTATTGTCAGTGCTTATGACATGTCCAAAACTTGTAACTTTTTCAGAACTGTTTTAACCAGTGCAGAGCCAATCAATTTAGGTTATAGTCAAAATATTTCATTCTTGATATTGGCTGTCTTATGAACTATTACTATGACATGTTTACTAGTAAAACAAAAAGATGATGAATTTTGAGATGTGTTTTCTTGTGCATCAATGATAAATATTAAGACCTCAGTGGTTAGGATTGGTACTAACTGTACCTACATAGTTGAGGGCATGTGAGAAAGGCTAGGGAGTGGGTTAATATTTAAATCAAGTCTCCATTCTCTACTCAGCTGAAGGGCTGGGGGCTAAAAAAAATTATCTACATTTTAATTATTGTACATTGTTTTTTATATCATTTCTTCCTTGATTGACCATTTTTTGGCAATTTTACCTGTATAACCATAAATCTTCCTGAGAAATTAGGAAAAACAACTAAAAAAAAAAAAATCTCTACCCTCAGAAACTGGAAGAAACGGTGGCAGAAAATGCACGTCTGGAACAAGAACTGGTTATTTTGAGGCAAAAGCTGCAAGCATCACGACGAGGATCTCAACCATTGCAACGAGCACCAGCTTTGTTTACACAGGATGGAACACCAGTGAACACCACCGCTGCTTTAGAGGCAGAACTGAGGCGAGTGCAGCAACTTGTGGGAGACCTACAGCGCCAGAGGCAAGAGTTGAGCATGCAGGTGCGCCACCTCACTGAGAAGTCCCACAGTTTGGTGCAGCAGATACGTCCTGGGCCTACAGGAGTAGCAGGTACTTGCTTTTTTTTGTTACTGACATAAAATTAATTGAGAGGCTCTTATCGTGTCTCTGAGTTGGCAGCTCTGCTGCAACAGTTATGTAGCCTTAGGTTGAGAGGTAATTACCTTCTCTAAAGTGCTGCCAACTCTTGTGACACCACAACTCAAAACAGATACAATAGAACTCCAGTGATTTGAATTGAACAGGGATCAGGTCAATTCATATATATACAAAATTCAGCCGACTGATCAAAACTGATAAATTAAATAAAAGATACATCAGACTGAGACAAGTATTTCTTTAATTCATTACATTTATTTTATCAAATATCAGATGCAGTAATCTGTAAATATTGAATGATCTGCATACAAAACAAAAGTTAATTTATATAAGAAGGTTCATAGCAGTCACATATATTAAAATAATAAATGCACGAAGCAATATGCACATACCCACTCTATTTTAGTTGAAACCAGGTGTGGCTCGTCATTAAAGGCTGTAAGGTGAAACCTCTCCTAAAGAAATCGCCGCTCAAAATAAATTTAAAAATATGTTTATAAATGTATTTATTTATTAATAATGGATTTCCGAGTTATATTATGTAACAATCATAACAAAATTTTTCTTAGTCAGTTTGTTAATGGCCATTCATAATGCATTTGAAGCTGTTGACAGAGAAGAGAAAAGCGTTAGTCTCCCACTTCATTTCGCCATAAGGCCCGTGTAAAACGAGCAGGCGTGATGTCATGTATTCACTGCACAGGCTTACTGGCGGACGAAGGCTGCAGCCAGGCAGCCTTCAAGGGTGGGGCATAGGGCCTGAAGAAGGGCGTGCTCACCTTATAGCATTACTGTGTATCTCAGCAAGTAGCTTTGAGCATCAACTAGTTTTCCCAATATGTGGTAGGAGGGCTACTCCCTTAAGTCTGTATTGGAAGAGATTATATAGAAATACAATGCAGGCAATGCAATACAATGTAATGCAATTCGTTTGCAGCCTTCCCCATTTAGAAAGCCATGAGCTGCAACTGGTTGGAACTTATAAAAATAGTGGGTTGCTTTGAATAATTAATTCCTTTCCATGTACCAAGTCATATACATTCACCCAATTTTGACATTTTTGGCTTCTCTTTATTCTTCCAAAATCAATTTGGGAAATTGGGAATTGTGGTTCAGTTAAGTGTAGTTCTACTGGAAAAAGATTATTGTAAATCTAAGAAATAAAAATCTACCTGGTCTAAAAGATGTTTAGTTTAGATGGAGTGCTCAAGTTTGATTATTGCACTCTAAGCATTTGATTACACAGGTTTGATTATTGCACTTTTTTGCATTATAAGCTTTATTGAAGTGCATGCTTCATTTGGTTCTTTGGGGGAAAATATTTTCCTTACAGGGACCTTACCTAATCAATTGTTGACATCTCATGACATGGTGGCTAAAATTTAAATATTAAAATTCCATGTTCTGATTTTAAATTAATGGAAAAAAGATTCGTATTAAAATTCTTTAATTTCAATATTCACAGTATTACATTGCATCTTTGACTGCAAAGAGTGAAATTAGGCCAGAGTGACCTTTTCAGATAAAATCAAAGAAAGCTGGCAAATACAGGGCAATCACCCTGATTGGAAAATAACTACATAAGGAATTTGTTTATTTTGTCAAAATATAAGCTTGAGTTATAAGCCTGTATCTGAGGAGATGTGTAAACAAATTATTTGTCTGGTCTGTTTTATTATTAACTAACAGGCTAGGATATTTAAAACTTAAAAATTTTTCAAATATGCATAATAAAATATGTCTTATGATGTCAAAAAGGAAAAATATGACCTAAAACACAATTATCCATAATGTATAATATCTTATTTATTAATATTTAGGAGTGTTAATTAAAAATAATAACAAATTCAAAAAGTTTGCTATTATTGCTGTTGTCTGCTCAGCGTTGCTTGACTTGACACTTTCTTAACACTTCACGTAACGTGCTTCTTTCTATGAGAAATATGGTACTTTTTGGGACACGCGGCTTTGATATATGGATGGGAAAGGGTTAAGATGGCACAATTTTGCCTTCTGCTTCATTCTCTTTCCTCTGTGCTGAGATTGAGTATTCCTTGAGCGGAGGGTGATGCAATGTGCTGTCACAGGGGCTGGGGCCATTCCAGGGCGCAAGAGGCACCACAGCACTTGGCTGGAGACAGACCTCGACTCCATGGTGACCCTGGACCACGGGCTGGAGTCACCAGCGAGCCCTCAGCGACAGACATCACCGCCTGGAACCAAAGCTACCACCTCTGATTCGCGCTCACCACTTTATGTTAACACTGATGCAAATAGTAAGAGGGAAGGTATGCCAATGAACAAGAAACGTGAATTTTCATCACAAGAAACAATATTAATAAGGTCCCAAAGTTGACAAAAAGAAATTTAAATTTTTGGTTTAATCTGTTTTTTGTGATCCAAGGTTTGATTTACTTTTTGATTAATTTTCATGGGTTCATGTCACATTCAACTTAATGTGGTTGTGAATCATCACTCAAGTTGATATTGAAGATAACTTGTATATCAGTGGCAACCCAGAGTACAGTGCATCTGTGAATTTCTAATGTAAAATCTAATGTGATCTCTGTTTTGTTATTGCAGTAACAGAGCCAACATACGAGAGCACAGGTGATGGAGGTGATGGAAATCCACCCCCATTGCCTGCTCCTCCTGAAATGCCTCCAGAGTATCCACCCCCTCCTCCTCCACCTCCGCCTCCATCAGAGGAAGCCATGATGAATGGCAGTATCTCTTCAGGCCCACAATATTGTTCTCAAATGGATATAAGCGAAGCAGATGATAGAATGAAGAGATTTTATGGTAAGAAAAACACAGGGAAAAAACATCTATGTTGTTACTACAGGTTGATACCCTGTAACACAGCTTCTCACTCTACTAGGTTTTTCAAAATTGATGATGTTTAATTTTGGAATGTCTAGATGAACATTGGTTTGCAATGAAACATTTTTTTAATTGTTAAGTTTATGGTTAGGAATTGAAAATAGAAATGAAAAAGAGAGAAATACATATGATACAAGAAAGTAAAAACATGTTTTACTCAGTGAAGTTGTAACTCTCAATTGCCTGTTCTTCTGGGAAGTAATATAAATGTAGGTTATTTGAACATTTACCTTCCTCACTCTCATTACTTGTACATTACAACTCAATTATTGTATGCACCACTATCTTATGTACAATTCTAAACCCCACTCCACTTGATTATCACTAAACCATATTTTCAAATGGCTGTGTATTGAGATATTTATGTTTGTAATCTACTAGACAATATGTGTGCATGTAAGTGCTAGTCTGAAACTTGTAATAACCGGCCCTAAATTTCTTCCTTTTCATTTTTCAATTAAGTGAAACCGATACACCACACACACGCTCACGCACACGCACACACACACTCTCTCTTTGTTACTGTCTTCTAATTTCACAGTGATGTACCTGATGTATTCTTCAGCAAAAATATGTACATCTAATGATAAAGCATCACCCATTTTAAAATACCAAGATTGCTGTCTCCTAGTAAAATAAGAATAGAATGATTTTTGTTTAAAACAATCTTTTGATAATTTTAATTTATTTTATACTACAAATTTCTCAAATGCTTTAGGAATAATTCCACGAGAGAAGCAGCAAGAGATTAAAACAGTACGAATTGTAAAACGTGAATCGGAACGTCGCCAAAGAGATAGAGATCGAAGTGGAAATATTGGAATACCCATCACAAATGGCACAGGTAGTCCAGGGAAACGTATCATTCTGCCTGATGATGCAGACAGTATTTCGACCCAGCATTTGGAGGTAATTATTATAGTTAAATGTTTTTTAAATGCATGTGGTGCACTTGTGCATAATGTAATGCTGTGTGTCTAACTACCTATCTACTATTTCATGTAAATCTCTTGGGATAAAATCCACATTTATTATGAATGTTTCATTGATCATTTCTTGTGGGGTGCTGTAAGCACAGATCAGTGTCAGCACGACACCTCTCACTCTCCTAATGAAAAGAAATTTATATTTGTGGTTCTCAAGCTTCATGAATTCAGGATATGGAAAACTATATTCTAATATAATGAATGCCTACTTTTTGACTTCAGAATATCAGTTGAATTTTCTTAAGTTCCTACATCAAACGAAGATATGTAATAATGTAATAACTAATTAGAAATTTTTCATCTTTGTACACAGATGTGATGCCTAAAATTTAACAACTAGAAAAATATTACAATACATTTCAAACCATTTTAGACTATAAAAAACATGTTTTTTTGTAGCCTTTATTTTCTATGGTTAAAAATTATTTTCAGTGGTTTTATTGGTCAAATTAATTAATATCTTACTCCTGAGAATATTTTCCATTGTCAATATTTCTTCATAAAAAATGTGTAAGGGTTTTTAATAAACTCTTGGAGAACATGTTACTATCCAGAACAGGAGAGTAGCTTACAGACTGGTGCAAATGGTTTACCAACTGAGACCCCCAAAGTCAATCATGCAAAGTCCCCACTGACCCCTAATAAAGGAGGCATTCCGCCTCGAAAAGATTTTGAAAGTATCCTGTGGTAAAATTTTGTAACACGTTTGTCAATTAAATTGTAATTAAGATTATTACTTATTATTGCTGCAATTACATGAAAGATAATTTTTAAAAAATCAAAGAGTATTGTACTAGAGGGACAATGTTTAAGGGGGAATTCAAAGTACATCTACCTTGATCTGAGCTGTCCGGGTGACGCCGCGTCAAAGGCTGAGGTGCCGACTTTTCGAGCGACATGTCGCAGTCCTCTTCAGGGCTGTGTCAGACTGGACAGCCCAGATCGTGATTCTGGCCATGGAAGCCTACGATATCATTTACATCTATCTTGTCAGACATCTAATGTCTGGCCACGGCTAGAATTCTGAAAATGAATTTGTAAAATATGTGTTCATAAACTGCATAATGTAGGACTGTCATTAGTACAAAACAAATTCATGAGTAACTTCTACTGTTCCTATTTCACATGATGCATTAATTCTATCCAATTCTACCTCATAGAGTTTATTATTAAAAGTTTTTAAAATTAGTTATCTGAATAGAGACCCAGGGATGAGAATCTTGATGTTGTGAGAAGGAGAATGATTTCTTTGCAGGATAACTGGTTAAATCTGGTTATATCTGGTTATATCCCAATGTGTATCCATGTAAATTAAAATTAAAACCCCTAATTTCACATTCAGTGATCATTAGGAGACCCATTTTGACCTTCTACAGACAATCATTTTGATCTTCTAAGACCCATTTCGACCGTGGCCTCTGAGACCACTAGTCTTATCTAATAAGGTCACTAATCCAGAAAAGTACATTTCTAAGTCTTGAAATCAAACCATGAAGCTGAGAAACACTGATTTAGTTTATTACACAGTTTTACTTCAGCATCTACAAATCACAAGCTTTCAGTGAGAACAAAGCATAGCACATTTATACTTCAGCTTACATCAAAATGTAATACTTCAGCTTACATCAATATGTCAGTCAACATTTTTCAAGCTTTCTCAAGCTGCAGCACTTCCATTATCTGCGGTTGTAATTTAAAATCTTGCAGCCGACACCTTTATGAGATTACTCATTTTTATAAAATAAAAGTACTAATAGGTAGATTTCATTAATTTCTGACCTCACCAACTGTTATTTGTGATACCAAAAAAAATGTCTCCTTTCAGCTTAATGACCTTCTAATTCAATGTCTTTCTCATCTTTGTATTAACTTTTCTTTGAAAAATTGACTTGGAAACTCTAAAATTTCGTGCAGATAATGGTTCAAAACTGCTTCTTTGACTTCACTATCATCTCAAACTTTTCTTCCTCAATGGTTTTTCTTCAGTTTTGAGAAGAGGGAGTTATTACTGGGTGCCAAGTCTGAACTGTAGGGAGATGAACCTTGAAGCCACAGAGCTTCGCAGGGGGAGAGAGTGCATAGATGTATAGCTATGAAGAATCTAAAGACTATGAGAACCATGGTAGAGTACCATAGTTTCATTCCCTGTTACAGTTTACTCCAAAATTCTCTTTTCCTATTTTTGTTTCACAGAGTGCCAAATACCTCTGTTTGCACTCCTCCTGAAAGACCTTTAGTACTAATGAAAGAAGTCTAGGATATTATCTTACCCTCACGTTTTTCACATGAAGATGCTCTTGTAGAATTCTGAAAACAACTGTGTTAGAAAGTTGTAGTCTTGCAGAGATTTCTTTTATTTTTAGACTCCTGTCACACAACACTTCTATTTCTACATCAAGAGCAGTGGTTGCTTGAGTCTGCACCATTACTGGTCGACCTTCTTGAGCTTCAGTTTTGATGTTCTCCCTTCTCAAAATGAAATTCTTTTTCCCACAGTTTTAGTGGGGAATATGTAGGAGAATCTTTTTCATACACCCCATCCAAATGTACCTCATTTTATTTGAATGACCTTCTTTATTGAGGAATTTAATCATTGCACAGTACTCAATCTTCAAAGTTTTGAAATTTACGCACTCCATCCAAGTCCAGCACCTCTCTCCACAATACTGAGTGAGATGATAGTTACAAACTTATAGCACTACAATAATGAAAGATAAGAAAATCTACTGCTCAGAGGATTTCCCTGTTGTTGAGCCTTATCTTGGTCAGGCCGGAAACTAATGGAACTGCCTGTGTACCTAACTATTATTATATAAAATGAATAGTCATCACGTAATTTAAAACAAGAACAATCTAAAATAAGCATAATTGTTTGTTTATTTTTACTTTGGTAAAATATGGCAATCATTTTTGACAATTTTTTTGAACTTGAAACAATGGAAATAGTCATACTATTTTGTTTTCATTTCCTTTTAGTACATTTGTGGCTCATTCCTCACACACCAATTTAAACTTTTGGTATTACCAGTTGTAAACACTTGGTAAACTCCTGGTTGTAACCCCCCCTCCCCCAACTTCTTGTTTGGTTTCTGTAAAACCATGAATTGTAAACTCATTTCTATTCCATATTAATAAACTAATACAACATTTTTAGTGGTGGATTCAATGTGTAAATAGGCTTGCCTTTGGTTGCAAGTGGAAACTCAAATGTCAAGAAATGTATAACATGTTCTCAAGTTATTTTCATTCTCAGTAGATTTACATTTAAGAACATTTTATTTGGTATGCCTCCACATTTTTGTAATTCTAAGAAATCTCAGTGAAAAAGCCCACACTAAGATGTCTTTAGACCAGGGATATAAAGTCTATATATTACTTGGAGCAAGATATCTGTAGTGGAAAAAAAAGATTTAAACAGTAAGAGATCAATGATCAGTTAGTCATAAATGAGCCACCAAATAGCAACTTCTGTTATACAAACTCTTATGTTGTTTTTTAATAGTCTTAGAATGTGTAAATAGATATCCAAAGTGACAGATGTTCAGTTGCATTGTTACACTCAATTTTTCTTCATATCACTGCTGCAGATTACTTCTAAGAGAGCTAAATTTCATAATTTTTATTACTGTAAATTTTGAGATATATCTGTGAGAGAAAACAAAGGAAATTTAAGTATGACTAAATGTAAATAAAGATTATTTTTAGCTAAATAATATTTTTAGTTCTCTGAAATAATAATGCATGTACTACGCTTGATGTTTGTTGTGTTGGTTGCCTGATGGTTGATGTGTACTCCTTAGCAACAACATCATCTACTCCAGCAACAGCAACAATTGCAACAGCGGCAGCAGCAACATATGCAACAACAAATTCAACAGCAACAGCAGATGCATTCTCCTAAACATCCAGTACAACAATTGACACAACAGCAACAACAACTGCAACAACAGCAAATACAGCTACAACAATACCAACAGCAAAAATCTTCGCAAGAACAACTTGCTCAGCAAACTCAACTTGGTCGTGTACTGGAAGAAGACCTCAATGAAGCCTACCAATTATATGGTGATCCTGGTGATATGGAAGATGATCCCATATTGATGCAGTTTCAGCGATCAATGTCTTTACCCAGAGGATTTGGAAAAAGAGAGAGACTTGTTTACCATCAACAAAGTGCTATACCACCTCCTCCACCAGTACGAGTTCCATCACCACGAAGTGACAGTGTGACTGCTCTGAGGAATTTAATGATGAACAGGCATCGGGTGAGGGTAAGTTGGGGAAATGATAAAAAAAGGAAAGGTGTTTATTTCCTTTTAAACATATGTATTCAAAACAATTATTTATTAGATGTATTATTTTGTATTTCTGTTGAGATTTGTAAAGTAATAAGTAATTAAAGGTTGTTTTTTTTTTCATTAGATGAATAAACAAGGGTATAATACTCATATGAAACTTTTGTTGTCTTAGATGAAATATTTTATTATATTAATAAGAAAGAGAATATGCGGGAAAAGAAAATTTTGTAATCATAACGATTCTTGGAACCTCTTTGTGGTTGAGTCAGGTTTTTTAATGCAAATTTTTAACATATTTGTTGAAACATTTGAAATAATTTCAAAGTACAGAGGTAAAAAATTGTGAGGAATATATAATTTTGCCTAGCAAGTTCTTCTGTTAAATCAATGCATTTAATTTGTTATATTTGAGTTACATGTTAGGAAAACAAAATTCGTATAAATATATTGCAAAGGAGTCATTCATACTTTAAAATTGTGAGATCATCATTTTCTGAATATCTATTACCATTTGATTCATCTGCGTGATGTTTTAAGAAGTATGGATGTTAGTGTATTTCCTTTACAAGTTTCATACACATAGTCAGAATCTGTGGATTACAAGTACTACTACTTATACGGACATTTAGAATATTTTTTATTGAATTTATTGATGTTTTTGTTACACTGCCTGAGCTTAAATTGCATGTTTGTGAATTAACTGCATGATTGTTTATGTAATTATTTTGTGATTCTTTTTTCATTTAGTTTTTATCCCTCACTATTTTAATTTCCTTTTTACCCATGGCATGCTCCACAGTTTGAGACGTGTAGTGCCAGAAGCAGTAGCACTGACAGTTCAAATAGCCAGGCAACCAGCCCTAGCAGTAACCGCCCTCTCTCAGCACACGAACAGCTGTTTGGACAAGCGCAGTATTGCATGACTAGTCCAGGCAGCTCGGATGCCTCTCCACAACTTTCCCCGGTCTTCAAGAGTGAAGCCGCCAGGGCCATTGTTATGGAAATGTCATCTCTGAGGGATACGAGTGATCACCCTAGGAAACGTGCTGTGCCTCGAGAGAAACGGAGGCATCATACAGTGTCTAGCAGTCGACCGTTGCTTGACATGGAAGCTAACATTACTAGAATGGTACAATTTGTTTAGAACAATAGTAATTCCATAGCTTGTCAATGTAATTGATTAAAAAGTAAATGTAAGGTCACGGCCCTTGTTGGATGTTACTTTTAATAGAATTTATCTCTTGCATGTTTGTGTTACCAGTTGAGACATGTTGCTTTTTATGCTACATTGGCCTTTTGTTCCTTTTGTACAAAGATTTTTAACTTTTGATTTCAATAATTATTTCCTAGTAAAGTATTCTATCATATTACATTATACATTAGGTGCCCAAATAAGAATATGAACTATGAATGTGTTAATTTAAAAGAACTAAAAATAAAATATTAATAATAAGTGTGTCAATCATTGAATGTCAAAAGAGACATTAAAAGAAGAATACATTGCATAGAGAGAAATTTTTAAGTAATATTGTTAATTATTAAACTTACAAAAATTACAGCCGTTTTGTATTAGCAAATCTCTTTAAAAAATGGGCACTTAATGCATAATATAAACATGATAAGAGTTTTTTCACTGTAGTTCAGTGGTTTTTTGTTTTTCTTTTGTATTAAATTGACTCAAATCATATTGTAATTTAATATATCAAAATATTTCTTTGTGCTACCGGAAACAGTTGCAGTTTGTGGTAAGCCCATAAAAAGTATCAACTTTGCACTTTTTTTACATCTTATTTTTGGAATTAGATTTCCAACAAAAAAGAAAATAAGATTTTTCCAAAGATTTTCAACAAAATGAAATAATCATGAGATTAAACATTTATTTTAGGTAATTTCTGATCTCTAAAACTAAAACCATGAAACATTCCTTGTGTGCTTAGTTGACAATTAAATATTTGACTTTGTAAGAAATTATAGTGAGAGTTTGATAAAAAGTGGCAACATTTTTTTTTATTGGTAAATACTGTACACTTGTCAACATTTTTTCTCCCATCCCCAGGGTTCTGCAAGATCACGCGATGACTTGGATATGGAAAGAGCACTTCGCCCACGTCTGAATGCTCCTGATGTAGTGAGATCCACAATGAGCCATAAAGACTTTAAATATAATGAAGACACTATTGACAGTATATTGGGGACCCCCAATAAAATAGTAATTCCAGAACGATACATTCCTGAGCAGGTATGACTTTTATTACTATGTTGATCATGATTAGCTCCAACCACAATTTGAGACAGATTTCAATTCTAACAATTTTTTAAGTAATACTATATTCAATATTACATTCAATGTACTAGAATGATGTCAAATAATGATTAACTCACAAAATACATTAATTTTTATTTAAAAAATATAAAAATTATTGTTTTTGTACGTTAGAATAAAATATACATATTTTGAAATGTTTTATTGAAGGAGAGAGTGCTAAGTAATTTAGTTACACATTAAAAGCATTTGCTCCTGAAGTGGAATTATATGAGACTGTCACACAAAACGAATATCGTGCAACATTTTTCCACTTTGTAAAATTTCCAATGAATGTCAATTTCATTTAAATTTGACTATTCACTCTGAGAAAAGTGACAAACTGATATTGATAGTAATTAATAGAAGACTATTGATTAGTTCTAAAATTACTTACATTATGCAATTGAAAATTGCTGTTGAAAAAGGGTCGTGGATTATTAACAATTGTGTTGTAATAACTCTTATTACAACATTGATCTAGTTCAAAGTATATAATACTAATGTTAATAAGTATAAATCTGTCATTTAATATATATTAAATTTAAAAACTATATTTATTAAAAATATGCAATATTGAAAGTGGAAAATTTCTGTGTGAAGCCTTTTTCCAGTTCTGTTACCACATTTGACAATTTTTGTTTAATACAATAAAACTAACATGATTTTCAACTCTCAAATATTTTTTAAGCTGATGTCAAGTTTTTAGTCAATCCAGGGTCTGCATAAGGTACATTTTACTCTAATTGCTGTTACTCTGTTGTAAAAGTGTTAGGTTCTGCAAAATTGTAAGAAGAGAAATGTTATTACTTTTATTAATAAATGAAATTTGAACAGGCACCTGAATTGTCAGCTGAAGAACAACTGCACCGCAGCAAGAAGGCAGATGCAATACGAAAAATGTTGTCAGAGACTACATTGACAAGTTCTGATGGAAAAGGTAACTTTCTTTTTTCAAGTATCACTAGTCTTTTTTTTATTATTTAAATTACAAATATTAATAATTACAAAATAATATACATTATTTAATATTGCTTAACCCAATTTCTTCCTTGGAGTTTTTTTTAAATATATATAATTTTTATCAATATTTTATCTCTAAATATTATTTTCAAATTTCCTTTCTTTTGTCATTTCACCATTTACTGAACGTGACAGATCATTGAGACTCATAACAGAAAATACAGTTAGCATTACAAACACAAAACAATGAAACATAAATGAATGGGATCATTCATCAAATATTCACAAATATTCTTGCCCTTTGTCCAATTTCATCATAAAAATCTTCTGCCCCTCAAGTGTATGTACACTTCACTCTTTCTGATGAATTCAATAAAAAGAATAATGAGAATTGTGTGTATTCTAAGTTAATATTGTACGTGAATCTTATTACACTAAACTCAACAATACAACAATAAACTTATTACAACAATAAACTCAATGTGTTTTTGAGACACATTTTGTTGAAAGTGTCTTGAAAAGAGATGATTAATTTGAATTTTGTGCAAACTTTTCAGGTATTTCCAATTCTTTTCTCATTATACAATTTCATAACAAAGCAACTAACTCCCTCCCGTCCTCAGTGTGTATATATTTTTTCAATTACACTTCAAGTATAGATCTGTCTTCTAAAATTTGCAGTTGCACAGAAAACAAATTACAACTTTGATAAGGGCTTGGGGTGTTCCTTTACTGTACAAAAGGTGCTTCTAAACAGGAACATAACAAGGGGGAGGTGGTTAAAGTACCTGCTGAAATTAAATATAAGACTAGGTACTTAATGTACAAATTCTTGATTGTCTTTGGGGAGTTGTATATGTTAAGTCAAATACTTTTTTTACATTTACAGTCTAAGGACTATTCTTAATAAATTATTTCAAAGTCTTGCACTTCTTTTTGCAATAAAGAAATTGTAAAATGAAATCGTTATCTTGTGATAAAGAAATCACAAAATAAATCATAGTAAAACAGCCACAGTCAGTTTCGTCTTCAATTTTCTAATTTTAAATTTCTTATTTTAATTGTTCACTTGATTAGCTCATCCTGGAAAAAGGTGACTGCCATTGGCATTGCTTGTAAAGCTTAACAAAAAAATAATTATTTAATGTATGATATCAAGAAAATTATTCAATTTAATTCTCATACTAATAATGCATTTATTAAATGTTTATTTCATGAAATTATTTTAATCTGTTTTTCATATTTTGGACCTAATGGCCTTCTGTTTCAACAAAATGAATTCAAATGCAAATTACAGGCTTCTTTAATATTCCTTTTCTCAGAATTTCTTTAAAAAATATCGTTGAATTTAAAGATTTTACTGGTAAACTTCTTTTGGCGTTTTCTTCCAAGCAACTTGCAAAATTTCTATCTTATTTCAATGTGTATTCATTCAACATCAAGGATTTCTTATTTCATTTACTTTTGTTCTCTTTCTCCCATCTTGTGCATTTCACTTCTGAGATCTTTGCTTGTTCTTTATTTTTCTTTCCAAGAACTAGAACTTAATTTTTCTTAAAATGTTAATAATTTTCTCCCTTAAAATTTATTGTTTTCAAGAGAGTTAGAATGTACCACTCAGTAGTTTCAATTGTATTCTGTGTAATTTATCATATTTATTTCCTTTAGAGCCAGAACCAGAAGAACAAACATCAACATTGAAGAAAAAGCTTGCTGCTGAAAAGAAACAGCGAGAGCATATTCTCCAATTAAATCAAATCTTGGCAAAGCAGGTCATGGAGAAGAGTAAAATTGTGGCAGGTCAGTTACAAAACATAGCAGGGCTTCTTAAACTAAGGGGTAAATCAATAAAAAAAAGGTGTAATGAAAAACTAAGCCATCAACATAAATGCATTTTAATGAAATAAGAACAAGTCCTTCAATTCTTTGATATTGAATTCTTTGATATTCATTGATATATTCAATTATTAATTAACCTATAGTACAACAAAATACAAGAGTAAAATTGAAATGTGTACCTATTATAAAATTAAATTTAAAATATGAACAAGAATAATCATAGACAGGATAATGCAGATGAAATTTTATTTTTATTTGTCAATAAACATTATAGTATTAAATGGTAAAATGATGCATGTGGATATCTAAAAGGAAGTCACAGGTGAAAGAAGTTTAAGAAACTCTGAAATATAGTATTGCATGATGCTGAGTTTTGTGTTTCCTTGCATAGAGGCACTAACATGCATGTCTTTCCAGTGGCACTTAATATAAAATATTTATCTTTCATTTATGAAAGCACAAGTTAATTAATGTTTACTATGTCTTGTAAACCCGTGATAGTGCACATGAAGAAATTAATAAGGATTAATGAAAAATGATGAATTAAAGTTTTGTATTGCATTTCTATCATTTGAAACAAGTAGAGTACTTGAGTATAGTCAACACAAACAATGTACAACAATGAAAGTGTACAAATGAAGATGAGTATCTTCTCTTAGAAATTTCATAAAGCACTTCTTATGAATTGATTTTTCAATAATTTTTGTGAAGTTTCCTTATAGTTAAGGGCAGACTATCCTAATTGTCTTCAATTATAAGGAAACTTTACATGAAATATAAAAATTTCATGAGCTTATGTTGTGAATTTCATTGGAAAATTTAGTTTCTCAGTGTGTTACACTTCAATTGAAAAACGGGAAGAATTTTTAAAGTAATCAAATCTAAATTTCAGACTGGAATTGACCTTTCTAATGCAGATTTCCCTACTCAATGATAAACAATGAAAAATAATTGCTTCTGCTTTTTGAAATTACAAACTATTAGAAGATATAAATTAGTCTGAAAATATTCTCTTCCATTTTTTTCTCTTTCATTTTGCTGGAAAAATTTAACTAAAAAGAGGACCATTCTCAGGCAACAAAAGTCACTGTCAGTCTCCTTCAACTATCAATATGTTATCTCTTTAGAAATCGTTCAAAAAATTTGTTTCCTCTAATGAGAGGGGAGAGTGTATTCCGTCAACAGACATGAAAACTAACAGGTAGAGAGGGGGATTGTTGAAGAATTCATCTTTTCACAATATATTTTTTGCATTTCTAGATACAAAAGATTAAGTTACAAAATTAACATTTTATTGATATACTGAAAAGTTTCATAAAGTTATTAGTTGTATCAAAGCTCTTTCAAAAAATTTAAAGTTTAATTTTACTACCTAGTTTTGAATGACACCATACTTTTGAAATTATGTTGATAATTAATTTGCTTAATTGGCCCAAAAAGCTGGTCAGATGATTTTAATCAAGGATGAATCTCTTGGGTTAGACATTTGTTGAAACACTCATTCACTAGTGAATATAATAGGTCATGACATTAGAATGCGAAAGATTTGTTTGAGATAGAAGTTCTAATTAGTGGAGTAGTCACAAACAGGCTGGTGGAAAGGATTTTGTGGGTTTCCATCAGAGAAGAGGTTCCAGGAATCCTGAACTTAAAAATTATATTGTTTGCTGTTCAAACTTATTGTTTAAACTCTCATGATTTTTTATTGTTGTATGATTTGTTGTTGTTGTTGTTGGTTGTTTTTTTCTTTCCTTTTTGGTTCCTTTTCTTTTCTTGAGATTATTTTCATTTAATTTTTTCATGTGTACTACACGAGTTCAAATTCACATGTGATTAAAGAATGTTTGTTGCCAATGCTGCTTATTCTTTGTGAATGTTTACATATCAGTTTCAATATGTGATAATACTACTTATTTAAAATGAGTAATTACATAACCTCAAAAATATCTTGCAGTATTTTAAAAATTTTCAAAAATAAAATAAGTTATGAGAAACAAATTTACCTTTAAAATAATTCATAATAACAATGTAGCTTACAGTTACAGAATTAACTTTAAGGCATTGGTTCATCAAAAACCCTGAAAACTTGATAAAAAGACTGAAATAACGTTAGGTTTAAATATTGACAGAATTATTTAAATAAAACAGTAGCTACTCCGATGTTCAAACATAAGATAGTTACACTTAGCCTAGTGGCTTTTGATAATATTTTAATAGATTTTCTGTTTTTGAAACAAGAAATAGCTTCTTTCAATAATTTATTTATTTACTGTGTACAATTGACTTTTAATAATAATTTTCAATGACAATGATTTTTAATAATAATTTTCAATAACAATTTATTCTCTTTGCAAGTCAAGTGTAGTTAATTAAAAATTCTATATGCTAAAAAGTCCAACATATTCCTATTTTAAAAATTTAACTGTTGTAAAGAGCATTTATCTATTTTTGGTGGTATTTTCAGTATTGAAACATACAGGACATATTTATACTGTCAGCAATTGCAGGGTATTTTGCTCTAGAATGATTTTGATATTTATGAGTGCTGGTGGTTAAACACTTTTTTTCTCCTGCATGAACTTTTTTTGCATTGTAATATTGTTTTACTTTCAGTTTTGTAGTATAGCTGTTGTAATATGTAGTGGATTGTTGTGATCTTAGGTTCCACCTCCTCAGTGCATCCGCAAGAATGATTTAAGTCCATTTGTAGCTGGTTTATCCCAAGTCAGGTTGGTTCCTTTTATAACCTGCTTTTACTTTTAGTACAGGAATCTCCAAACTGCTCTTCATAAATTAAATTCAGTCAAGGAAAGATTATCATGTGATCTAGCAGGCTGGTGACCCTTTTTTCTTTAATCTATCAAAATAACTAATGATTAATTCCTTTAACTAATGGAAGGTATTTATACTTCTCAAGGTACACATAAACCCACAGGCTTTGAGGGGTCATGGTTGGGTTATTTAAACATCACAAGTTCCATACAATTTTTTCATACGAAAGAAAGTTTAGTCCTTTCTGATGAACTCTTATCATATCATGTTACTAGTATCAAACTGAATTGCTTAATACTTTCTTAGCTATTTTACTGCATGCTCAATTTTCATATATTGGAGAAATACACAGAGAAGAAAAATTTCATTCTTCACAAATATATGAGCTTCAATGTAATAGTTGTTTTGTGATTAAAAAAAAAATTAGTATGTGTTAAAAGTGAAATCATCACCTGTATATTCAGAAAGTCTATGTTGTTTGTTTACAGTAAATTTTTTAAAAGATTCTATATTACCTTGCCCTTTGAAATGTTTGGAGATTCCATTTTTATATAGTTAAAAATACATTGATTAGTATGAAATTAAAATGTGCAAAATTCATGAATCAATTGACTCAAATATAAAATGAAAGATTTGAAAGAAATTATACATGTTTTTGTTTGATATGTAGTTTGCTTTATTGTTTGAAAATGAATTGTTATGTTGCACTACTCTACAATTAATGCATTTCTTAGATTGGATGTTGGATGTTGAATGTTTAATATTGGATGTCAGTGTTTCTTATATTGCAGCATGGCAAAATTTACATTTTAAAAAATGTAGCGCCAAAATTGAGTTGGTTTTTGAATAAAATGCATAAATACATAACGAGTTCATATATATTCGGATTAATGTGGCACTCTGTTTGAGTCAAATCAGTAATGTTTTGTGACCAGGAAACCATTGTAGGATATAGTGAGCACTCTTCACACAAAAATCCGTTGAAAAAATACTTATCGTTAAATAATATTTACTCCTAAGTTTCTAAAGTAGCTGGGAAATGCTGTTGTTTACTGGGTGTTTATGGGATTTGTGGTACCCTAAACTCCTTTTAAATTCTGTTTCTTTGGTGCAGATATTGTTCTTATATTGAAAACTAACATTATTTTTACTAAGCCATTAAAATGATAATGCTGGAAATTTGCTTGATGTGTTGAGCATCAGCAGGTTTGTGGCACCTGTCAAAACTTAATTCAAAGGTTGACTGTTCTGTTAGGTGGTTTCTGTGGTTTTTCTTATCGCTTCCAGGTGAATTCCAGAGCAGCACCATTTACAAACAGGTCATGAACTGTGTACTGTTTTCCCCTTCCCATTCTTTTTCCTTCCCATCCATTGTTCTCAGTCCACACTGGGATACTGTGTGTGTATGTGAGTATACCCTTTACCTTTATCCTTGTAACTACCTTAGACAGTTGAGAAGCAACATTTGAAATAGGAGCTTTAGCTCTATTTAAAATTTTGAAAGGTGACCTGTAGCCTTACTTATGAAACGTTTTATTTCTGTGTGTTAAATTCTTGATAAACGTTTGTATAAAATGCATAAATACATCTGAAAATTTATTATGATTATCATTAACAGATGAGCACAATAGTCTATCCATGTATGTTATCATATATGGGTGTTTGACTAAATATTATTGCTGTATTTTAGGGAATATATAATTTGAAAATTTGTAGAATGTTACTTAGTTACTGAAGTCAATACTTGTCATTTAGTTGTTAATTCATTGACTCACTATTTTTCAGTAATTATATTTAAATTTTATGTTTTTTATCATGTTTTAAGTTTTTTCGAAAAAACAAGTACATACATATACCAAAAATTGCAAAATACTTGCCCATTTTTAATGTTCTTGATACTTTTGATTATTTAAAATTTCCATTAGAAACCACCAATAGAATCAGGCTGTAAAGCCTAATTTCTGACCAGTTTATGGTGATGTAACTATCCATTAGAAATTTTGTTACATGAAATTGTATCTGCACATTTATAATTTGCGAGTAATGAGTTAATTTCACTTCACCGAAACATAGTACATTGGTTGCCCTTTGAAAATATTTTTTCAGTGAGTTGTTCAAAAAACATTATTTTATCTCAGATATGAACTTTACCATGTGCAATACCATATGTACGAATGTCTCTGAATAAATGTTAAAAACTTCCAGGGCATCTAAGCTGGTCGAAAATGAGCTTTTTGCCCATGAACATATGCTGAGAAATTTTGTAATTAGTGAAGTTATATTCATTTATAGATGTGGAAGTTATTCCTTGTTTGTAGGCAACCCTATATGCACAGAGGTTTGGCAGGTATATGAAATATTTTTGACTGTGTCAGAATATGACCTGCCGAACATCGGTGCATGAAGGGTTGCCTGAAACCAGGGGCAAATGTTACACGTATAAATGCATATTACTCCATTATATGGAATTTTTCACTAAAAGTTCATTGGCAAGAAGTAATCAATTTTTGCCTTCTACATGCTCTAGAAGTTTGTAATATTTATTGTGTGACACTATTTGTAAGTCTGCAACTGCCACTTTCACCACTAGAAGGTTGTAAGTCTGAGTACCAACAGAGTGGATTTTTGTTTCCAACTTAGATAAGTCAAAGCTGACCACTGCCCAGATAAGAATTATAGAGGTCTTCTCTGATCAGTTGTTACCATGATTTCTTGTGATCAATTCCAGGTTCATGCTGAAACAGTACCTTGGGCCACTGATCACTTGTTGATCCTTCATTCCCTACCATGTTCTCAGCCCTATGCTTAAAATTGAGAAATGTTCTTTTGGCATTTGGCCAACGGAGGAACTCTCTTTTGGCATTTGGCCAATTCTTATTGATTTAAAAGTCTTCAAAAGGTCTTGGAGATCTGAGATACAATAATAGCTGTTAGACAATGGAGAAAAATGTAAAAATATAAAGTAGGAAAGAAAGTTAAAAAAGAAAATAAAAATGTGAACTTTGCCATGCCATGCAAATGGAAGTGTGCTAGCATGAACGGTTAGATCTTGTAACTGAAAAATTGTGGGCAGTTAATTGCTTAATAGGAAGGTAACAAACATAAAGCACACAAATTAATTTTGTGTCTTTTTTAATTCAATATTACAAACAGATCAATTACATTTTCATGTTTTCAGATTCATTTTATCATTTCTTAATTTCTATAAATTTTCAATTGAATTTTTCTTGTTTACAAAATTGCTTTTTATGAAAAGGCACTAAATTTATTTGTGATTCTTATTGAGAGATCATTAAATTAGCCATCCTTGTTCATTAGAAGCTTTTATGTACCTGTTGGAGTGTTTTCTCTTAATTCTGTAAACTTTCATTCCCAAATAGAAAAAAAATAATATCTTCATATTTTTGTTTTCCAGTTAAAGCATTGGCCACTTTACCATTAAAAGCTGAACCAAGTTTTGATGAAGATGATTTGTCATCACCTATTCAACCACTTCCTCTGTTTCAACAAAGAGAAAATTATTTCTCTTAGTGATGTTTCAAAATAAAATGGGAAAAATTCATTCCATTGTGTACTGACAAGATAATTACAAGTCCTGCATACTATGGATGCACAAAACTAATACAGCAGGAGAAAAGTGTTGGTGCTCTGACATATGAACTGTCATTAATGACAATTTGCTAGCAAGTGCAATCAAGAGGCTGAAGATTTCATGAAAAACAATTTTGAAACACATGATTAATTGCCTTCCACTTCATTGCCAATTGTGCAATAGTGAAAATTGACTTTAGGAATATCTGTTCCAAGAGATTTGCCGGCATTAACCTGTAAATATATGGTAAACTTACCATTAATAGATGTAGATAGCTGATAAAATGGTTAAGACAAACTTTGCAGTATGCACAAAATCATACAACAATAATAATTTTAATAGTAATAATAATATTCGTATAATAATGGCTATTGGGGATGACAGATCCCAGTGATAATATCTTCCTTTAGGCCTATGTATTCATCTACATAATAATATTGCGCTTCTGAAAAATAATTGTGATTACTATAAATGATTTTTATATGTTCAGTTTTCTATAGTATTCAGATTTTTATCTTGTGCCAATGAATATTTGACACCAATGCTGGCTTTATTTGTTCAATCAGTATATAGTATAGGTACAGTATTTTTATATCATAGATTTAAATGTTTTGTTTTATGTTTAAAAGTGCTACTCAACAAAGATGTGTCCCTGACAAGAGAAATGCAAACACACACAATACTGGAGAATGATAAAAAAGACAGTGTAAGAGGAAAACTCTATTTAAAGCAGTGAACAGTCTCTCTCCTTGGAGATGGCTCAAAAGTATGCATACAATGAATGAGCTGGAAGCAGCAATACATTAGAAAATGTAATGTAAATGGTATGCAGGCAACTACTGCTCAACTTAAACATTGCTCATTAGAGCAACAATAGATTATTTGGCATGTAAACATTGGTAACTTGAGAAATATTCTTACTCAGTCTGAACAGCACTATGAGTGCTCCAGTTTTCTTGCATCTCTTGTCCCTAGCGTCTTCAGCTATTACATAACAATGTAATTCACTGTTCATCCAGGGACTTGCAATTTCATCTTGAGATGTACATCACTACCTTGTTAATCACTGCATATATTTTATTGCTGTGATTTTTTAAATGTTTTTATTGTTAGAATAGAAGTACATGTAGTTTATTCAAGAATTCTATAAAATTATGGACTGTGCCAAGTTGCTCTTTTACTTTACATAGGGTCTTTATGTTTTAAAAAGTATTTCACATTCTTTTTATCAAGCTGCTTCTGTGTTACATCTGCTAGAACACTTCAAATAGTTCTTTTTTTTTTCAGTTTCTTTTCTTAATAAGTACTAAAATTGTGTAGTCCAATGCGTTTACATCATATCATATGTTAAAAATAAGATATATCTTATTGCTTTTAAACTTCATATTTGTATAAAATTAAATTTTAAGTAATTAAATGAACATTATTGCTCATTAAATTAACCTTATTTACCATAGTTTGAAGAACTGGATTATGAAAATTTTCTCTTTCCTAAACACTGCTCAAAATACGATAAGATACATTTTAAACATTACATACATTACAATACATACAAATGACATACCTTTTAAAAACTACTGTAAGCATCTCTTCAAACATTGCTGTTAACAGTTTACTCTCATAATTGCTCTCTGATATTGAAATCCATTGTACTACATTAAGGGTAACTGAAAATTCTTAGAGTAATTTTACGTAGGATTTAATCATATACTCGTGAGCAATAACAGAATTTTCCCAGTTTTGTCTTGTAGTTGGAAAGGAGAAGGACAAAAAAGTACAATCATAGGTATAGTATAAAAATAGTTGTGGTTTGAAGTAAAATATCATCACGTTTCTCTTATGCATACAGGATCCACCAATTTCACAAATGTTTTCCTATCTTTCTTGCTTAATTAGATATGGACTTCTGTTTCTTCATGACTCTGAGCATGTTATGTGGATAAAACTTTTTGATGTGAATGTGGATTTATATTTGCAAGAATCTTTATACTAATTTTGAATTTGATAAATTACCTATAGAAAATTATTCTAAAAATCTTAAAATGAAGATTTTTTAAAATTATCATTTGTTTGGTAAAAGAGAAAGAATGGTTATTCTTGAATGGAAATACTTAAAAAATAAAGACCTTGTGTAAATTACAACTTCCTGTGACAAATTAGTTGCCCTTGCTAAATGCATTTTCTTCTCTTTAGTCACAATGTTTTATCTTAATGTTTTCTTAAAATATTAAACTGCTCCTGGATGAAAGCAGTTGAAACTTTTACATTCATATAAATTATCCTACATTTTTTAGATTGTATTGTATCATAATAAATACCTCACAAAGCTCAAAGGAGAAAAGAATGATGATTTTTTTAACCATAAATGGCAGGTGTTTGAAACTCTGAAACTATGGAGAATATTTTTTTGTTCTTCACAATATTAGCAAATCACACACATCTAGTATTTTGAGCATACTTGATAATGGAAGTATTTGCTCATTAAGTTCAAGACATTTATTACCATCATAAAATAATGAACAACAGTTAGTATATTGATGCTTTTAGAGAATAATATGCTTAAATGTGGGAAAGCAATCACAAAAGAAAGAAAAAAGAAAAGAAAAGAACTATTCTTTCTCAAGGCCAAAATGAATGTTTGGAATTTGTACAATAAGCATAAGTATTAAATTATAGTTCCATAAAATTCAGACTTTTCAGACACACTGCAACATTGCCAAATAATATGGTCTTGAAAACACCAAATTTCAGAGATCCCTTTGAATGAATTGTGGCCTAATTTCTGCACAGTAGCCTAATTTCTCTATCAATGATTTGTTTAGATCAACAATTGCAAAGGTTAAAATGTTTCCTTGTTTTTTGCCTATGTCTTAAGTACATATTAATATTCTGAAATGAAAACGGGGGTTAAAAAATTAACAGGGTTATGATATGAATTGCTATAGGATGTCTTAATGGATACTGAAATGTAATGATGTCTTGACAATTTTAGGTAAAAGATAGTTACAACCCTGAAAAAAAAAGTTGGAGAAATAAAATATATTTTTGTACTAAGCTACATTTGCTAGAAGTATAAAATGTAAAATACCTTATACAGAAATACAGTGTGTGCTATGACATAATCGTCCATGAAGTAAATATATAAGCAGTTTTAGATGATATAATAACCTGTTATGTTTTTATATAACACTGTATTTTCAAGTTGTAGAGAAATGTGAGGTTTCAGTTCAATTTTCAAAAGTGTTCAAATAATACACTGGAATTGTTAATGGGTAGATTTAAGTGTGTGATTGCTAGACCTGTTCACCAAAAGGTACAGCCCAGAACTAACTTTTACTCAGAATATAACAGAATATTTATACGTGATATAATGTTGTTTAATTTTAACAGTTTGGTTGTATGTGTATATTGAAATATAATATACTATTATTGTGCATTATAAACAATTTGTAATATTCCTTTTGAATATAACCTTGGTGGAAATGCATACAACCCATTTTGTTTTATAAATAAGATTTATTAATTTAATACTATATATAAAGGAAAGTAGAATATTATGTGTATATATATTATTATAAATAATAACATAAAAGTTTAAATAATTGTATAATTGGGCAACAACAGGTCTTATTGAAATATCCTTATATAGGTATGGGATTAAAATGGTGCCATGCTGGAAATACCTAATTGAAATGTATACCTCTTGTATATAAATATATATATTATATATATATTTCAGTTTATTTGCTCACAAGCAAAATGTTAAAGAAGTATAAACAATTCATTGAATAGTTAAGTAGTAAATTCCTCATAGATTTTCAATATACATAAAGAGAATAATGAAGAATATTATTAAAACTAAAAGACTAACAAACATATGTTAACTGCATCATTAGAAGAGTGAATTGATGACTTGAATGAGCATCTCTACAAGTTTCAACCTGAAGTCTATTAAGATCCAACTTTCTGAGCAAAATTACTTCTGACAAAGATCTTTCATTAATTTGATTCTATCTACACATCTTAGAATCAATTGACTGTTGATAATAATGGAAAAGTAACACAAATAGAGGGAATGCTTACATTACCTAATAGAGAAGGTATTAATAAAATATTTTTTGTATATGTAAATTGGTTAGGTGAAATTAGTTGCAAAAGAACAATTACATTTCTTTTTAATTTTTTGTTTATTAATAATTAACTCTTTAAACTGTGTTAGGTATTGTGATGTGAACGATCACAATCTTTTAGATTATTCTTGAAATATTGTATCTTGAAATTTAAAATAGATTTTTGGCATCTTTCCCTCTATACTGGCAGTGAATATAAATGTAAAATGTAAATCATGGTCTTATTTCAGCATTTCACAAAAAACACAATTTCAATGCATTATTAGAACAAAAGAAATAACGTGCCTATCAAAATATTTTATATTTCAAATTATTTCAGTATTGTTTTATTTCAGTAAAGCTAAATAATTATTATTTGATGTTACCAGACATTGAAAGTTAATTCTAGCTTTAATCAGCAGAAAATATTACTTAAGAAAGATCTTTATTGGTTCTGGTTTTGTATAGTAAGGTTTTGTTCTGAAGGAAATCAGGTTTTAATTGAAACATGTGAATGGATGCATACACAAACCACATGTACAGTTTGTTCCTAGGGAATACATTCTTGGTGTGAATGATGAGCTATGAAAGTTTGTTTAGTGAAAGTATTGAAAAAGATTGTTAGACTTTATCATTGTTCTAAAAAATTTCAACAATTATACGTGCAGAAAGGAAATTGATTAGAAAGTATTGCAGTTTAATGTGATGTATTATAATTTAGAATGAGCAAATGAGTAATTATGTCAATTATCTGTTATATAAAATTATATTGAGTACATGTTTTTTTATTTTATTTTTCACAGAAGTTTTATTAAAAACTTCTTTTTACCCTTTATACCACTCAGTTGTTTTTGAAAATGAAGGTTTTGTGTTAACCCTTGAGGATTCAGGTGTTCATTGTTAGTATTTATGCATAAATGACATTCTTTATGAATTACCAATTATTTCTTGGTATAGAACTCCATGAGCAAAGCACAAAGATGTTAATTAAAAAGACTCTGATTTTATATAATTCACTTCTTACTAAGATAATTGAGAATTTTGTAATGTTCAGAAAGTATGATGGTCTCAGTTTCCGGAAGGAAACCTGTTCTTGATACGTACATGGTAAAGGAAAAGAATAAACAAGAAAAAATGGATTGTCTATTTCCTATCACTGTCCTAATGCAAATGATATTTTGGAGCTTGCCTTTCATGTAATTTTTATAAAATGATTAAAATATTCAATTAGATTTTTTGTTGTATTGTGTTATCTACTAGACTGACTCCTCAAAGGTTAACAATTCTATTAGTTGAAAGTAATTGCCAGAAGCAGAATCAATTTTGGCATTTCTGCAGTCATTTAAGAAGAATGACATTCAAATTCATTTCTTCTGTGTTCATAACAATTTCTTTCTAGGTAGGTTTAATCTATTAGAATGACAAAACAATGAAATATATTTGTGAGGTTCTCTGGAAACAAAAGTAAATGTTGTAAAGATTTTTTTCTCAATGAAACTATTGACATAATGTACAAACATATTCAATCAAGTTCAATTAACAAAGACAAAAAAGTTCAAAATAATCATAGAAGTGTGTGCTTACTACTCTTTACAAATGGAAGAATCATACAGTAAGGCATGTGTAGTCTAAAGTATTAAACAGAGACAGTGTTCCAAGTACCTTTACTTGAGAGCCAATTTACATCTCTCAGCAGGCTAGAGCTGCTACATCCATCATAGTCTTATTTATAAAACTACTTTTCTATTTTAATACTGAAACAAATAATCCAATGCAACAAGCAGTACTCAGCAGACGTTCTGTCCATCATCTCCCTCTTTCTCTCTCCCTCTCCCTTTTTCTCTCTATCTCTCTCACCGTCTCTCCATCTCTCTTACTGTCTCTCCATCTCTCTGTCCCTCGCTCCCTCTTCATTTCCCTCTTTCCATCTCTTTCTCTCTCCTTCTCTCTCTCTGTCCCTGTCTCAGTCTGTCTGACTCTGTCTGTCTTTGCCTCTCTGTCCCTCTTATTCACATTTAGTTGCAGATTCTGCACTTCTCTGAGCAGGTGGGGTAATATCGAGAATCGCTGGACAAACAAAAAGTAATAGAATGTTCAAGAAGATCTCATCCTATAGATTACGGTGTGGGAAATGTTTCTTTGAGGCTGTTGGCCTCAGCATTTTAGTTTTTAATACCCTAGAATGCTTCATTTAGGAGTCATTTAAAGATATAGATTCAAAAAAGTCTGTGGAATGTTGCGGGTTGCATTTGATATGAATATTTACTTTTGTTTGACAGCGCCATCTAGTGGAGTTACAACAAAATTAACAGTACACAAACTTTCTTAGTGAAAAACAAATGGATGTGCCAATTTTCATGGAGATCAGTCTCACAGTGTCAGAGTTAACCACTCTTGTATATATTAGAGAGATAACATAATATAAATTACAACTCAAATTATCATATTTTTAAGTAACTTACACATTTGAAGATAATGATTGGCTTTGTTTTCCTGATGCAGGTTTCTGGAGATACACAGAACGTTCAGTCAAAGTGAGAGTCAAAGAGCTGAAAAAAAATCAATTTTAAACAGTTCTTGTGTTGATGCCAAATAATAATAATAGGATTTATAGAGTGAATTTGTTAAGTTTGGAAACAAGTTGCCAAAAATATTCATCCATTCACAAAAAATCTGCATGTGGACCAGGGACTGAGGATTAGACATACTGTTGTGTGAGACTATATATTTTGCAATATGAAAAGACCATACATTAAAATGATGGGACTAATTTCAAACTGAAAGAAAACATTTAAATGAAAAAATAAATAACATTTTCATTACGTAGATAAATTTGACACTGTTACTATCAGTAACTCAATCTTAATATTTTGCTTGCAAGGACTATTACAATAATCTGAAGTTTTTCCAGGGATTCAATATTTTATATATGATTATTTCAAAGAAAATATTATTTCAAATCTACCTGTAGATTATATGAAGTCAGAAACCAGAGCTTTCTTTACCTATAGGGCTACTAGGTTCAGAGGAATTAGGGATTAAGACTTGTGAATTTTTTAGAAATAAAATAAAAATATTGTTACAGGTTAATAAAACTGAAGAACTGTTTTTGTAATAAAAGAAATTATTTTAATGGAAACTTAGTTGTACAGTTTTTGTCATTCATTGACAGGAGTACAATGGTAAATTCTTGTTACAGCAGCAGAAAGTGATCCAATGGTATCATGATGGGGTAGAGAGAATAGGTCATTCAAGTCATAGCAGAAATGACAATAGCAAAGAAACATTATACAAAGCACAGATCTCTTTTTTTCCCCTATCCCAACATGATATGTTAAAAATTAACAAAAAAGTTAAAATTATATTCAACTAGCTACAAAACATATCATTTACTTGTTAAATTATATATTACTAATAATAAGAAAATGTTTTGCTTTGAAAAAATTCATGCCAGAGATACGAAATTAGATATGGAAAAAGGAAGGATTTAGGATGAAACCAAGTGTTCAACTGGAATGGTGTCCGTTGTTTTGCATCAGAGATAACTGAAATATTTCATTTTATTATTTTATTAAATATTAAGTACATTAATTAGATTATAATGCACATACAAATTTTAAAGATGTATAATATCTTTTTCTATTTTCACATTAACACATATTATCTCAGGTCATGGAGGGAACAGCAACACTAGAAAATTACTATTTTCCACTTTTTCTGAATAACCTTCAAGAAGTCAATTCTCTTTTTAGAGGCAATCTGCTTCATTAATGTTCTCTACTGTGGAAATGAAATGTTGGTACCTTGCAAACGCGCCGCAATTGAATAACTAAAGAATGAAATACGTCAGATTAGAAAGCATCAATGACAAGCGCATCCTATCGCTTGACCGGAGAAATACGATGCTGTCGGTGCCCTTTGCCTCGCTAGTCTCCGTTCGACAGATGCGACGTGCATTTCGAGTGGAAATGTTGAAAGTGTTCACCGACAGACAGATGTGGTTTGTATGTAGTACGCATGTATTCTTCGTCGGCAGTATTCAATCGATGGTGCAGATATTATACTGTAAATAATCAAGATGTGCCGGATAAAAATGCGTTCATCACCTTCAACTACAGGAAACAGGTTTGTTATGTCTGAAACATCTTTCTGCTATAAAACCGTTTCTATAAGATTAGAAACAACTAACATTATTTTAATACTAAAAATGCATTAATTACCATTAGTTCTGTTTAATTCTAAAATATATTAAATATGCATGCGATAAGTACTATACTGCTTCTGGATCAATGACCCCCAATCCCGATCAGGTTTTTCGTTCACTTTACCATGATCCGTTGAGCAAATTGTTTTGCTTCTGGAATTAAGTGCACAATGCACACGTTCTGTTGCCATCTTTTTACTTACGTTCTGCTCGCGCAGTATGGAGAAAATATTGTAATCCTGCGGGACAAATGGGTGATTTTTCGTGAGAAAAACTCTTATTACCACGCTCTCATCACAAAAAAGGGATAAATCTTGTTCCAGATGTGTAGTAAATTACTTCTTCTAACACATTGTGTAGGCAGAATCCATGTTCCGTCCTTGATACCGAAAAATCGATTGACGCGAAAACGGTTTGTCAATGGTCAACACTACTACCTAAATCGATCAGCCGAATTTCTCCAATATTAATAATCCCTGGTCAGTCTGAACGAACTCAAAGCCTTGCGTGTTTGAGACGGATATTTCGATTGTTTGAGGTTCTTTACATGAAGCCTCAACATTTATTTAAAATTTTCTCAAAAATCGCTCAAAATTTTTGAATTAAGCTTTGTCCTCGAATAGCGTGAAGTTCTGTTACTTTTTGAAAATTGCAAAAGTTAATTTTTTTTTCGGTGACTACAACTACAATATTGAAGACAAACATTTATTTCTTAATGGATTCATGTTCAATTTTTCGAAAATGAGTAGTTTTTGCGTAAAACTTACGCCATTTTGAAACAATATTCCTAAACCGTTTAGACAGTTTTCGTCGACACCATCGCCAATTCCATAATTACTTGTTTCTTTTCTTCATACGAAAGGGAAGGAAAGCAATTATTTAAAACTATTGTTATACTTTTTCACTATCCTAAAAAAACACTAATTTCACGAGTATCGCCAAAAGTCTCCAACGCGAGAATATCACAAACAAGAGCACTCTCCAGCAGGCCGTTAAATCGAGATCCAACGGCTTGGCATGCATTGTCCTTGAGTGGGGGGACGTAGCGCGCATGCGCTGCCGCCTCCCTATCCGACCTGAAGACGTTGGAGGCATTCGCCAACGGCCTGAGCATCGCTCGCGCACTGCCTACGTTACATGGACGCGCTCTGGTGCCGATCTATAACGCCGATCGCACGGTAGACCGAATAAATGAAAAAAATATATATATTCAAAGGAAAAAAGATTTTTATTTCCTTGAGCGTTGATACACGACTTGCACACCGAAAGAAAACGCCAGACTATCTCTCGCCCGAGATGAACCCGATGACCTCCCAGCATATTTTACGTCTTTCCTCGAATTTCGCACACCGAGAGGCGGTCAACGCTTGCGCCGTATTCTGCCATATTCTGCCCCCCCCGCCATATTCTGCCCCGTGCTCTTCTCCGGCGAACTCAAGGCTGACCCTTTGAGATGTCCATTGTTATTAATTTTGGCATTATTGTCAGTCACATAATTAAACATAACTAAATGAACATGGCCACTGTTAAGCTGAATTTAAATGCACACGAATTTAATTTGAGGTTACTAACCCAGACTTAAAATATCTATGTTCAACAACATCGAATATTTCGTTTCTTTGATCGTATTTTACCGGTAGTGGGTGGCTCAGGGCACCACCTAATGACACTGTAGTGCATTAGACCGGGAGGTCCTAGGTTTGAGCCCTGGCAGTGGCAGGGTTTTCAACACTAACTAATTAGATCGAATTCAGTCGGTGTCTGGAGGATAATTCTAGCGGCCGGCTGCTCTGATCGGTATTTTCCGTGGTTTTCCGATCCACCAGGCGAATGCCGGAGCAGTGCCCTAACACACGGGCCACGGACCGCGCGCGATCTTTCCTTCCTCTTCCTTGTCCTATCCTCTCCCCTTACTTACACACTAAGAGTCCTGCACGAGACGATTTTGCTCGAGCATTGCAGCAGTTCCGAGAGAATTCGCTAGGCGTCAGGCTAGTAGGACTGGGTTTTGCTCGGCCGAGACCCACCGAGCGAAATATGCTCGGTCGTCAAACCCGAGCATCCGATGCTCGGTGAGAAGGGGAACGAGGCGGGCTAGTCTTACGGCGGCTGCACACGTTCGTTATCCGGCGAACACCGAGCAACCGCTCGCCGAATCCCGAGTAGTGTGGATGAGTTGCTCGCTATTTGCCGAGTGACGAACATTCGGGATTCGCCCTACCCACCGCGTGTCGGTCTTTTAGACACATCAAAGGGAGCCAACATTCGCCGAAAAAGTCAGCAGCTCGGGATTGGGTGAGCGCTAGCCCGCTGCTCGGCGAATGCCGAATGTGAGGAGCCGTCTTTACGTAGGACGGCAATGGCGTCTCACGGGCAGTGGGCCACAATGAGGCAATGTGCACATAAGTGATAAAATACAAACGATGGCTAAATTAAGGAGATGTGGGCATGGAAAAACGGGACAGTTTATGCGAATGCATGGAAATATTGCGTTTCAAATAAAAATCATTGAAACATTTAAATAGATTATTTCTGATGGGATTTTTTTTTATTTTATCATTCTGGATAAAGTACCATAATGACGTGCTGCTGCTCAAACGAAAGAGTAAAAATATCTTTCTGGTACCACTTGATTATTAGAAACGTGGTGGGCTCGCCCAATTAGTTCGCGGTGGGCTTGCCCACCGCGAACGAGCACAGGATACTCGAGTATACGATACTCGAGTCTGAAATACTCGAGCGAGTACGAGCGGGCAAATGGCACGCCTTGCAGATCTCTATTACATTCACACTTACATGCACTACACTCACACACATGCAGGGAGACCGGTCGGGATCTTAGAGCGTGTCCCGGCTCTGACGGTGCTATGCAGATGGGAGATACCTGTTGGGAAAAACCGTAAGCCGACGTTAGGTCGGGGCCGGATCTCGCGATTCAGTGGAGGAAGATCACCGCCACCTCCAACGTTAAATCATGCACTACACTTAGGAATTATTGCCCTTAGCAGTTGAAACGCCCGGAATCGATCAATCGATCTATTTGGTCGATACCATTAACTATCGATGTTTTGTTATCGATGTCACATCACTGCTGTTGGGGCGGTACCTCTCTGGGGGAGGTACCTGGAAGAGAGAAACTCTAAATATACATCCCAGGATAAAACATGCACTACACTTTTGGGATTGATTATCACAGCAGTTGACGTGCCCGAAAACGGTAATTTACAGCCCGTTGCCATTAGGATGGGAGTGGAGATTTGAAGCGGAAGGAAGAATCGTGCCCGGCCCGCGGTACAAGATATCGACTTCAAATTGTTTGAAGGAGTTTGATCAGAGAATCCAGCCTCTTGAATTCTCATGAAAGAAGTGGCGTCATTCAATCCCGCCCACTGAGCTTGTTTCGAAGAATCCACCTCCGTCGGGACTCGAACCAACGTCTTCCCGATCTAGGAACTTCGATCGCGCAACTATATTCGCTTTCTTCTTTTGCTCGTCGTTGAATCTAAGTGAGGAACGGTCGTTATCGGGGTCTTCCCCACCAGGAAATTCCCGCAAAATCAGCCGCGTTTTATCTACTTCTTCGTTGAATATGTATTAGTCGAGTACACGTCTACTTCCAGTCCAAGAACAGACAGAAGACTGATCGGAGTAGCTGGCCCTTGGGCCCTGGTGGCGAGTAGTCCCGACAGGACGTCATCTCTTTGCTGAAACTGCTCCCGACGAGCCAAGGCTGCTGCTTCTGGCGTGAACGACAGGGAAGGTCTGAAAAGTGAGTTCCGATAACATAAATTTCCATTTCTTGTCTGGGGAAAGTGTGCCAGGAGAAGCAATTGCCTTTTTACGATCGTCTTACCTGGCTTGAAATTTCTGTCATTGTGCATGTTTGCGAGGAGGTGTCATGGTAAGGTAATATTTGATTCTAGTAGAATATGGCGTTATCGACCGTGTAAACTGTTTTAAAAGTATTTTCATGTGTTGAAAATTTATTTCATACTTCATTTCTTTCATGCCTAACTTTGTTCAAATATGGACTTACAATATCTGGCATTGGACTTGCCAATGAATCGTAATAGTTGATAAAGTTATATTTCCGTTCAAATATTCCGAACACCCAATGGCCTTGTATGTTACTCCATACGCGATATGAACTGGTAATATTGCTATTTCAAAATTATATTCCCCGTAAAAAATACTTGCAGGTATGTATGATGCATATATAGTTAGAATTTAGTAAAGCTACATTTTTTACGCTTTTTGCTAATATGCACAAAAATTCACATAAAATATTACCTCTAAGCAGTTCTTCTGCGTTATCTAATCGTAATATAAGATCATTATCAATTAATTCCGAAAATTCTGTCACAATAATCTGCATCTTCGTTTGATTCTTTCCCGGATTTGCTTAACACTTCCATATTTTTCTCCCCTAATTTTTGAAGAGATTAAAACTCCACAAACTCAGTCCAATTTGTGCTTACTTCTACAATTGCTCTATTAATCGTTTTGTAGGCAAATCTATATAAACATTAAAAAGAGTTTAGTATGTTTATGTGAATAAGGTGTTAGTTAAGTTTAACAAGAATAAGTTATTAGTCACATTTATTTGACATTTTAAATGTGACAAGTCGAATGTAAGAAAGGGCATTCAATCTCTAATACTCAGATTTTTCTATTTCTCCGTATTCACTTGAAGGTCTTCAAATTTATCAAGTTCCAAGGCAATACTGTTCGTAGGTTTTTGTAAATTTATTTAAAAAAGGTACGTAATACGAATGAAAATGAAATGAAATCAAATCTGCCGCGCGATTCACTTGGTAATTAACTTGTTAACTTAAAGATGGCAACATTCAGTGATGCCATGAAACAAAATTATGGCGTACGGAGCGAAAATTTCCTTTGGTTACTGGAGTTTAATCAACGCCACCCACGTAGATCTATTTAGGTTGCGTTGGTTTAATATACGGCATACTCACCAAAATCGCAGCGCCAAAACACGCAAAAACGTTTTTGGAAATTTCTTAGAATCTTCTGGCCGGATCCGAAAACAAATGATAAGTTCCCCATCAAGAGACCGAGACGCGTCAAATGACATAGCATGTCTCGATTGGTCTGATCCGACAAAACTGACTCATACACTTTTATGGAAATAGACAAAACTGACTCATACACTTTTATGGAAATAGATATATTGCGTAGTTTTGAACAGATGCAGTTTGTTTGATAATTGTTTTCAAAAGAAACGTTTTATACAAGATTTGTATGACATTTTATCATCTCTGAAATTGATTTGAATTACATTTTTTGCAAGACTTAAGGTTAAACAGTTATAGGGGGGCGAAGCTGCAAAATGTCATAAAAAAACAGGTTTTTCGGGCCTCTAGAAGTTAGCACAGGGTCTGAGAGGAGGTAGAAAACTCGGGTTTTAACTAGTGCCTGGGTATGTAGTATATACAACGTACCCAAAGAAAGTGTTTATGATCTTGTTCCAGGTAAAATGTACTTACCAACTGAATTATAAGCAAACATCAAAATTGAATAATGGAGTGAATTGTTTTTATTGTTGTATTATAAATGTCCTCGCTTTCGGGTTCCCAGAAGGATTAATCCGACCCTGGCTCTCTTCAGTTTCGTTGCTAGAAGTAAAGTGAACTTGTGATAAATTGTGGTAAAGTCTCATTCAAACACCATTCTTTTAGGAGACAGGTTGAAGGATGATTCCCTCCAAGTATTATCTTGGCTGTCCGGGATGAGCCGCGTCTCAGGCGTTCTGGCCTTCATGTTTCGGTCAACATGTTGTGGCCTTCTTCAGGGCGTTCTGCTGAGCAGTCGTTCTCAGAGCAGTGCGCTCTGAGGAAGGCCACAAGAAAAAACGTCAGACACCACAACAGAGACGCGGCTCATCCCGGTCTACCAAGATAACACACATTCTGGCCGCAGAAGCCTACGCGATCAATGCCCTCCAAGGATTATTACGGGCTGGGTGTTTATTCTTCGCGTTTTCAACGTGGACAAGGAGACACACAACTCTAATTAGAATAATTATTTTCTTCCAAAAGTAGTGAACAGATTTCCCGTATTTTTTGTAGTCCAGTAGAAGTTGGGTAACTTTTCTAAATAATCTAAACCAATAGTTTGACGAAATATGAGTCCTTGACACCGAAAAAGCGTTTTTTTTAACGTCTGCCTATTCAACTTGCCCCTTCTGAATTTTTTAATAGTACATTTTGGATTTTTATATGTTACATAAAAACGAAGACAATTAGTTTGGGTATTACTGAAATCCCAATTCACTACCTGCCGAATGCAAACGCAGCACGAATTTAAATTTTAATCAAACATTATTTACACTTGGAAAAAAGTTCTGCCGTAGTCAAAGATCAACACAGTACTCAAGATGATACGCACACATGCGATTACGTATCTCAATATGTCTGTGCGTCTGTCAACAATACTGGCACCTTAAGTGCACAGACGATTTTCAACAAAATTAATATTTCCTCTTTGATCAGACCTGATTTAATGCTCTGCAAATTTGAAGCGGATTGTTTAATTTTCGGACGAACTTTACGTAAAGAAATTTTGCACCTAAGAAATTTTGCCCCTAAGAAACTTTTCCCTTAAGAAATTTTGCATTTGTTAAAAAAGACTCAAAATATTTTCTTCAGTTTTTTACTTCAATAGTGCACGTTTAATAATTTTCGTTTAAACCTTTGAAATTTCGAAAGTATCACAAGTTCAGCATTCTTTGGACTCACACTTACTATAACTGCACTAAACAGTTTTTTGACATTCGTAGTTTTTCAGTATTTTAGCGTCAAATCGTGACAATTCTCTAAAATTGCCTCTTGAAATTATTTTCCGGAATGACTTCAAATTTTTTCCTAAAACCTTTTGTACGGTTAGAGCTAAAAATTCACTACCTCAAATGACGTCTGAATCATTTTGATTAAAACTTATTTTTCAAAAGAACATTTTCGTAATTTTTTTTGAAATCTCCCATGGCGTTAATACAGTACAAATGTATTTATGAACACAAGTGTTTAAAACGATTTCGTATGAAAAAGCTCGAAATCCGAGTTTCTAGTGTAAATAAGTTCAAAATCGTGCATTTTTATAGACGTTTAAACGACATTTTCTTAAAAAGCGTATCAAGTTTTGTCCCAAAGATTTTTATGTGAACATAGATTTTTCTCTTTTATGATACTCTAAAAGATTCTTTTCAATTAAAATATAAGAGAACTGGAAAATTGACAAAATATGAAAGAAATGTACGTGTTTTTTTGATAAAACACAATTTCTTGAAAATTGAGGTTACAGGAATGAAAGCTAAACCACCGTGTTAATTGCTACGATCTGAAAATATAATATACTTCAACATTTTATATTAAGTTTCTTAATTTTGATAAGATTGTTTATTAATGTATAAGAAGTTGAAATATTTTAAAGCTGAAGTAACTTCGTTCACACTGTTGCGATGGCAAATAATGGTGTTGAATGCCATTGGTATAAATAGATTCAATGTTGCGAAACGTGAAGTGGTCATCTATGCACAAAACGACAATTTTACCTACAAATATTTGTATCAATTATTATTGTAGATTGTTGTTACAAATCTGACCAAAATCCGATAAAATGAGATGGTCTCTTGACATTGAGGCTTCGGTAGAAGCGTGACGGGCAATAATGCTGTAGGTTCGAATATAAGACGAGAATATTTTCAGTTTTGTTTGTAGATTGGGAACATTCCCAGACACTCGAGTATTACCTGTACACCCTAACACGGTACTTCCATAATATCATCGGGAGCGGTGGCTCAGTGCATCAACTGATGTCACTGCAGCGCCTCTAACCGGGAGGTCCTAGGTTTGAGTGCTGACGCCGGGAAGATTTTCGACACCAGCTTGTCAACTAGGTGGAATTCAGTCGCTGTCTGGAGGAGAATTCTAGCGGCCGGCTGATCGGTAGTTTTGCCGTAGTTTCTCCGATCAACACCAGGCGAATGCCGGAGCAGTACCCTAACAATGAGTCACGGACCGCGCGCGATCTGTCCTTCCTCTTCCTTGTCCTATCCTCGCCCCTTACACACACACACACACACACACACACACACACTATACTAGCACACATGCCGGGAGACCGGTCGGTGCCTAAAACTTGTCCCGGCTGGGGCGGTGCCCCGCTCGTAGGAGATACCTATTTGGGGAAAACTCCACTAGTCGACGGTAGGCCGGCGCCGGATCTCACCAAACAGTGGGGGAAGATCACCGCCACCTTTCGATGAAAAACATGCACTACACTTACGGGACTAATGATCTCCGTAGTTGACGCACCCGGAATCACTAAATCAATCAATCAATCCATAATATCTTACCTTGCCAGGTAGGTTTGCGCAATCTGTGTGCATTATTGCTGGAGTCGCTCTCTACATCCAGAGCTGAACAATTGTGCAAGAACCGAGATGGGTGTGAAAGCTACCTGGGACTACCCTAAGTACGGACAACACGAGAGAGGAGAGCTTTACTTTCAGAATGGCTCCCAGGGAAATCGTAGTTACCGTGGGAGGGTCCTCGTAGGGCCATAGGTGCCGGTAGATGGTAGCCAGGAAGAGGTGGGCCAAAACCGAAATGTATTATCCGCGCAAGTTTTCTTGAGCCCTCGCTTCGCTACTTGCGAGAGGAGTGGGAAGTTTCGTGATTTTCACAAAGGAATTTTGTATTAAATTTGTAGATTGTTTTTCGGTGCAAAATAGTTTATATTACACTGGAGCGAACATTTGTGATTATCAGATTTTGTTTAGAATGCTCTTTTTTATCATTTATTCTCAATTCAACTAATGTTGGCAAAGGAGTGGGGGTAGGTATTAAGGGGCTCAAGAAAATGTGCGCGTATTATAGCTCGGACTCGCAAAAAGGGAGAACTAACCATACGTGCGTTTTTGAACGCGGCATCTGAGGGTATTGTCTTCTTGATGGAATATGGGACGACTTATGCGTCTTTCTTGTTCCTGCCGCAAGATGTCGCATGATCGCGACCGTATCAAGCAGTGCTGCATATCAAGATACTCTAGCGGTAGAACCGAGAAAGACGCAAAAGGTCTTGCCTTATCCAGTCTTGAAGATAATACCCTCAGATGCTACGTAAGGAAAACCCAAGTATAGGACGAGGTCTGTGCCATTTTATAGCACCTCTAGTTTACATATGAAAAAGAAACGGGTAGCAGTGGCACGTGAGCAGTGTTCAGAGTGGTGAGCCGGCTGATCCTGACCACAGTTGGCCTTTCTTCCGACGCGGAAACCAAGAGCGCTTTTCAGATAATGTGCGGCGGAAGCACAAACGTATCGGAAGAGGTCAGATTAGCAAGTGACTGTTGCGACTGTAACTTTACAAACGAGCTGTAAGAATCTTTTCTTGAATTTATTTTTATTCACTGAGCATCCCTATGGCTTTACACGTGATGATTTGAGTTATACAAATATGCACAGCATTTTATCGTACAACTTTACATTAGCGGTTAACTTTACATTTGCAATCGTGGAGAATTTGTAGTTGTTTAAGATACACCTATATCTTATGGTTGGCATTGGTGAAATGGGATTTCAAGGGGGAGGAATGATATCGTGGAGTTACGTTTTTTAGTTATTTTATATTTGAAGAAATTTAAGAATAATCCTAGTGTGTCATGTGGTGGACATTGCGGTACATTTGCGAGAGAGAATACATTTGGTCTCTCACAATAGTAGTTGTTCAATAGTAGTTGTTCAATAGTAGTTGTTCAATAGTAGTTGTTCAATAGTAGTTGTTCAATAGTAGTTGTTCAATAGTAGTTGTTCAATAGTAGTTGTTCAATAGTAGTTGTTCAATAGTAGTTGTTCAATAGTAGTTGTTCAATAGTAGTTGTTCAATAGTTGTTGTTCAATAGTTGTTGTTCAATAGTTGTTGTTCAATAGTTGTTGTTCAATAGTTGTTGTTCAATAGTTGTTGTTCAATAGTTGTTGTTCAATAGTTGTTGTTCAATAGTTGTTGTTCAATAGTTGTTCAATAGTAGGTGTAGTTGTTCAGTAGGTATATAATTGAAGTTATGAGAGTTTGAATGTCGGGGGGTCTTGGGAGAAGTCGGTTGTCTGGGGGGAGGGGTTATTTCAGAGATTTCGCATTTGTTTTTCAATTTCAAAAGCCAGGTACTGGTAGCATTCATATTTGGGATAAGAACAGGGAAGTACATCACAGACTGAAGATATCGTAAATGGTCGCGATTTATTGACCGAGCAATGCTATCATAATTATTAGTCTTTTAATTGGAGGCTGAATGAATGGTTTGGCGAAACAATAGATATTTAAGAATAATAAATTGAAATTTACATTAGAGTTCTAAAAGGCTCAAATCATAACGGGACGAGACGACCCTATAGAATTTAATACACTCATTAAAATTTTATGATTGATGGTAATAATGGATATTCATGTTTTGTGTTTGGTTGGCGTGACAAGAGAGTATAAAAAATAATTTCACTACAATAATAATGGATTAATTGGTCCTGTATTGTGGAATAAAGACCACGATACCTAAGGAATAACTGTATTGTATTAGAGAGTAATCATTGATAATAAGGATTGTGACCTCCATGTTGAATTAAGAATGTTTGGCAGAATTTGGTGCAAAAGTTTTTATTTGTTGGTTGGTTCGTCCATTAAAGTCTTAAAAGATCTGAGTTGAACCGATGTAATCCAAGTGGGTTTCTAACTCTATTTAGAATATGTATTTTAGAATGATAGCATTGAATACATTAAAATATTTGTGATTCAGAACTATATTAGTAATAGTCCAGTGGGCAAGTACATTTTACCAGGAAAAAGAAAATAAAACTTTTCTTTGGGCATGTTGAATGTAACGAGACACTAGTTAAAACGAAGTTTTAGACCTCCCAGACTCTCTGGTAACTCTGGGAGACTCGAAAAAACGAGTTTTTTTTTCTTTTTTCGTGTTTTCGCTATAACACTTTAAATGGAAGTCCTGTGGAAAAATGATTGAAATACATCCATCTATTTTTTATTAATATTTTCTGCAATGGGTACATTTGAAAGGCAATGCTTACACCGGCGGTTAAATAAATAATAATATAACATAATAAAATTATATTTATTATAAGGGATCGTCCACATATTACGTAACGGCAAAGAGGGGGGTTGAGGCAGCTTTACGTTATGTTACGTAGGGGGAAGGGACTTGTAGTTACGTAACGCTGATATTTATTTTTAAAGTTTTTCGACGTCTGCCGAAATAATTCCCTTAATTCAGTCTAATATGAAACCTTATAGTAATGAACACAAAGAGTGTATAAAGATGGGGACAATTGCATGAATGGTATGTTCAAGAAAACGAACGACGAATGGAGCGAGTTTTCTTATAAACTATGAGTGCAATTTTGCTACGGCATCCTTTTTAGAACTGGTAAACACAACTGATGTTTACATTTTTTACATTCGTTTACATTTTTTACATTCGTAATCCCAGGACCAAATGTATTTACATATACATACCAATAACATTTAATTTATTCACGTTAAACATTTAATTTATTCACGTTAAACATTTAATTTATTCACGTTAAACATTTAATTTATTCACGTTAACCATTTAATTTATTCATGTTAAACATTTAATTTATTCATGTTAACCATTTAATTTATTCACGTTAACCATTTAATTTATTCACGTTAACCATTTAATTTATTCACGTTAACCATTTAATTTATTCACGTTAACCATTTAATTTATTCACGTTAACCATTTAATTTATTCACGTTAACCATTTAATTTATTCACGTTAGCCATTTAATTTATTCACGTTAAACATTTAATTTATTCACGTTAAACATTTAATTTATTCACGTTAAACATTTAATTTATTCACGTTAAACATTTAATTTATTCACGTTAAACATTTAATTTATTCACGTTAAATATTTTATTTTGTTCTATAAGTCAGCTAGCTTAACGTTTACTTCCCCAATTTAGTTTTTCATTCATTCGTTATTTATATGTAGGTGTGATAGGTACGTACATGTGAAGTACTTTTTTGTTCATGTTTCGTGGCCGACTGCAAATACCTTGGCTACGTCTATGTTATAGTTTCTTAATTACACGATTTCGCCCCTTTTCTGAATTTTGATTGGTAGGTGTGAATTTTTAATTGCGTGGAGAATTTTAACTGCACGCGTGCTACTAACATAGAGATAATCAACGTTTTTCATGAAATTAATGAGTATATTTAGGTAACTAAAGGAAAGAATATTAATATAGTAAATAAAAAATAGAAGTTTACGATGTGTAATAAGTTACAATCAGTTTTTTTGTTAGTGGTATATTGATTTGAACCTCTGGGATGGCTCATGGGCAGCGTACTCGCTTGCCGTGCAGTGGTCCAGGGTTCGATTTCCGGTCGAGGCAAAAATAGAGTTGTAGCTTCCCTTTAAAATCGTCCCAGTTTCTGTAGCTGTGTGACGATGAAAAGCTCAAGCAGGCGGATCTTGCTAGTTATTGTGAAGAGAATATGTCATGTTCACCTCATGTCACTCTTACCCCAAGCATGGGAATTTAACCAGGCTCAGTCAAGGGGACCCCGGTAGCTGGCCGGCGAAGTAGGACTACCGACCCAATAATGCCAAATACACATTGATTTGAACTATTAGATTACTAAAAAAATATTCTAAACTGATTTATGGTGTATTCTAGAATCAAGTTAAATTGTAGTAGATTTGGCCATGCGTCATCCACGACGGTGTATGCACGGCTTGTCAAAAGTTTTCACGCCTACGCTTCCTTCCTTCATAAAAAAATTGCCCCCAATTGTTAGGTGCAGTGAGCATCGCCATCGATACTTAATTTTAATAATCTTCAATTTCGATATATATAACAAAAAATAATTGAATGCAACTCATGGTTACACAATTTACTTTTGTTTATTGCAAGTGGGGGTGTTTTGT